>VZTT01009670.1:7419-24404 GCA_013400855.1 Buphagus erythrorhynchus
CATCCAGAATGATGATTTTCTTTATTTGGGTATTCTTATTCTTAACACCATGAAAATCAATAAAAGACTGTCAAGGACAGTGGGAATGAGCAATAAGAGCTGGGCTCCTACTCCTGCTCCACCTTTATTCCAGTGGAGTTGTCCTTTCCTTTGTAGTAGCAGATGGTGGTTAGGAAAGATAGCTTGGTTTATAGTAACTGGTAGTATCTTTAAAAAAAAAATAATTCAAAACATCTGTGCTAACAGAAGACAGACATAAGCCTCAAGTCACACAGCAAAGCTCCCCTCAGACTCCACTTCATGGAAAAATATGGGCAAATAGCTCAGAATTTCAACACTGTGCTCCATTCTGCATAAAACACAGTGACAGGCAAGGAATCAAACTTCCACTAATCTGAACTCAGGACTTGTAGAACACAGAAAACAAAGTCAGTACTGTACTACACAGCTGGATTTAGGAACACTGAATTCTGTTTGGAGACACTTGAAGCACATGTGTATTGCATAATCTCACACAGACTTGGCTTTGTGAACACAGACCTCTGCTTGGCCCACATGGCAAACTAAAATCAAGATAAGATTTAAATATAACTGGAAGAAAGAATAAAGAGTATGCTCTTAGCCAGAAATTCTTGTATTTGGAGAGAAGGAAATTGAAAAGATCCTTTTTAAAAAGAGAGACAGAAAATTTCATAATATGATTAAAAATAGGGGGCTTGAAATCTAGGTTATCATTGACACTGGGTTATGCAGAACTTCTGTTTCATTTATGGGGATAAATACATTATGTTTTATCATTAAAAGATAATAAATTCAATTTCCTAATCACTTCATGACATAGGAAAAAATTAAATATAGTTCTTCCCACCACAGTGACTAACAACCTAACTCCAAATCCAGTCAAAATTTGAAAGATAAGTTTGTCAAAGCCACCATCATCAAATGTCACTCATTTCAAATAAAAAAAAACCCACTGCTCTTCCCACAAGGCTGATAAGATCAAATTCACCCAAGCTGCAATTCATCAAGGCTAAGGCACATACAGCATGTTATGAATGAAACTACTTGAGGTTCATTGTGTCTGAACTTACAAAAAATGCACAGAAGATTTTGTTAAGTATTTTCAAAGAACTAGGGAAGGATAACTCACTGTATTTGATTAGAGAACAGGTTAAAAAACAAGTGAACTTGTGCTTCACAGGAGATGAAATAACAGCACTGAGAAATGAAGAGTTACCAGGGCTTTATATCTGAGAGTGTGATGTATCCCCAGAACTTTCATGAGCCTACTTGTGCTAAATAAATTCCAGAACAAATGGGGACTTCACCTGGTTGACCCGATGCCCTGTCCCAGATCCATTACTTGCTCATCATAATCTTGTTAATTTGTTTTAAAGGTCAAGTAAATCCTTGCAAGGATCCTTGAAAGTAAAGTGTTCCACAAAGTCTTGAATACAATAGAGCAACTTGTAAGTGTTCCTTTTTGCTTTATTAAACACCTTTTAAACTGGCATTCCTGACACTGTAAGTAGGTTCTTTCCCTTTCTTCAAGTGCCTTTTCTAGGCAAAGGAATCACTTCCACAGGCTGTTCAGGGACAGAAAATCAACTACAATCTGACCCTTTTAAAAAACCAAATCCAAATAAACTTTGTTCCCCCACCATTTCTGGAAGTAAGTGAGACTGTCAGAAGAATCTGGAACATGGTAAGACATTTCCATAGCCTACAGGAAACACTGAAACTTCAAGCAATGAAAATAAAATTTGAAATAATATTTGCCCCATTAGGATAAAAATCGGTTGATAATACTCAACATTCCCCCTTTGTAGCAGCAGCCAATGCAACAGTTTTCCTTCTAGTTACGGTTTCTACACTTCAAAATTGAGGCTCTAACTGAGCTTTGTGTCATATGCATAATATCCAGGAAACAAACTGTACTGCACAGCTACACACCAAAACTTCCAATGAATTATCTCTTGCAAAAAAACAAAGTCTGGCAATATTTCTTTAACTGGTTCATTAGCAATAATGAAGCTTATGTCTCTAATGTACACCTGGGTCAGCAAATTCCTTGTCCAAGCTTAGACAAGCTAGAGAAGTAACATCTCCTCCAGATGGACATTAATTATTAAACCACATTTATCAAGGGAGAGCAGCAAGGTAACTGACTCCCTAGGCAACTGCCAGTGGCCTGAAGACACTTCCATAGCCTCCATGCACATCTAGGATTAGCTGGGTTTGCTCAGTTGTCCAAAGCAGGCTGCTCACATAAAACACCAAAGGCCAACACAACCAAGAGAGCAATATGTGCTGCTGTGATCCCTCCTCTGCACTGAGACCCAGCCTCTGCCAAGAAACACAACAGTGAGGTGCAGGCAGTGAGCACACTACTGCTAAGCTCCCTGAATTCACTTACTCCGTATTTGAAAAACCTAAGCAGTCACACATTCACCTTTTCTAAATGAGTGACACTTCCTTCTGCCTTTTGATTTAAAAAAAAAATGTAGAAGTTCTGTTTCAGTTAGAAGTGAGTAAATTTCTCAAATATTTGAAGTTTTTCACATCAGGAAGTCTATCTCTGAGCCATGGAACATTGTTTACACAGCTCTCTCAAAGTAAGCTAAGGACAGAAGCCCTTGCTATAGTGATGGGCTAAAACAGAATTGCATCTTGGATTCACACCTTTCAAAAGAGAGACGTCTTGACAAGGTAACCCACCCATTTGTCACAATTTGACACTCAAATTGGCATAGGGTGCATACAACACTTGAAATCTTTCATTCTACACTCCAGATGCTGTAGAATACCACATCACAGACTCTCACTTTTTCTTCTCTACCTGAATTTATTCATGACTCCTGGTGACTCTGCTAATATTGATCTTCAGCTTATGTAGTATTTTACTGCTCTGGTCTCTGTAGTTTATTGTTCTGACATACTTTTTTAGCAGAAATCATATCTTTTCTTAGCCTTTATTTACCCAGTCTAAACAAAACAAATCTTTTAAGTGTTCTTTGATATGATAAGGCATCCATTTTGCAGATAATCACTCTTCTGTACGCCTGATTCTCTGAATAAACCAGTTGTAAAAACTGACAGCCTGTCACGCAAAGTGCTGACCATGGCTGTCATAAGGACCAAGTATGAGGAATTAACTATTTCCTTAACTCTGTAGTAAGTACCTGCATGTTCCTGATTGTAAAACTCATATACTACTCTCCCAGTCCTCATTTACATGCTACTGATATCCCCGTATCTTTTTGAAAGATCTCTGCTTTTCTTATTTTCCTACTTATTATCCTTTTTTCCTGTCCTCTTCTCCTTTATTATGTAAGCTACAGACTTCAGATAAAAAAGCAACTGAGCAATAGACTTACAAATATATGTTTACAAATGTGTATTACAAAGGTTTTTATGTCTGCAAGGAACGGAGGCTGCTTCATTCTCAAGCAAAAGAAGGCCTATGCAAAGTATAAAGACAGTTGTTCATCACACCCTCCCTGCTGGCTTTCTTGGTCAAGATTATTTCAAAATCTGTCACTGATCCATCCAATGGTTTTGTTTAAACATCTGTCTTATCTCATTCTGCTTCCTTATTTGTGAAATTGAGTTAAAACATATTAATAAACAGATTGATAGAAGTGTATTAATAAAATCAAGGCACTTTTTAAATCTCTCAGAGTGGTCAGCTTTTGCTAGGATAGCGTAGGTGTTCTGTACTTTACACCATTGCACAAATTCATTTCTACCATTTCAAAGGAGAAGTATAAACACACACATTTTGCTCACTTTCAGAATCAGTACACTTTATGAGCTAAAATATTTCTTGTAATGTCTTGCTACAATTTCAGATTCGCAACTTAAAATGTGCCCAACTCCTGGCAACAAAAATCTCAAATTCACCATTCATGCTGGTGGTACTTATCACTGGAGTCTGAGTTGCACAAGTCAGAAGGCAAGTTATTTATAGGATAGTCTTAAGATTTTGGGATTTATATGTCTAAAATTATTTTCCCTTCATTGAAAAGCTCTGTGAACATGCTAGCAGAGAGAAAAAGAATACTATATGAGAACATAACCACCATCTTCCCTGTTTTGAACAGTTTATGGAAATAAACTAGGTAAAATATCAGGAAAATTGTATTTTAAAGGGGGTAAAAACCCCCAAATCCACTTTCCCCCTGCAAAATAACATTTCATATAGATGTCATATAACATGTACTAAAGAAACCCATCCAGTTTCTTCCCAGAGGCTTACTCTGGATCTAAATTTAACCTTTCCACCTTCATTAGCAATAATGAAGCAGCTCGATTTCTCAGTGTCATCAATAAGCACAATCTCAAGTCTCATTTCTAAGCCAGACATATCAGGAGATTAATGCTGGCTGTTTAACAAGCTGTACTTCATCCACTTACAAATGTTGAATCAATTGCTTTTAAAAATGCCTTCCATGGAACACAGAAAATAGTATGAAAGAAAAGGAAGTCCTAATCACCCACTACTCCTTTTCCAAAGCCCAAAAGTTGTAATTTAAAGTCTAATGTTAGCCTGACTTCCCTGTGAGAGAAGCTCACTGTTTTCCCTCTTGTAGTAACAGCCCACTCACATTTTGCTGCTGCCAAGTCCTGGCTTTGTGTACTTGTAACAAGGTCTCATGTGAGCTGCCCCTGCAGTTCCACCTACCTTTAACCATTCCAGTATGGGATATATTCCCAACACTTAATCCCCTGGAATTTACAGCCTATGATAGTTCTTCAGGCACAGACAATTTGTACCTGCACTAATTTTGGCCCTGAGACAGAATAGATGTTAAGCCCTGGAAAACTGTGCCTTCCAGTGGGAATATTCCTTCTCCACTCTCACCCCACTCTCTGTGCAGTGCATGGTTACTCAATCTTATTCCATCTTAAAGAAATACAGCAGAAAGTCACACATCCTCAGGATAACCCACACCAAGTGCAATTACACAAAACATTACCTTGTGAAATTTAAAGAAAAAATGGCATAGTCTCTGACAATTTCTCAGATTGTGTTGAGTTCCTAGAGATAAAAAATATGCAAAGAGGAGAATATGAAATTAGTGGTCACAGTTTTGTGAATAGTTTGCATTCACTCACTCTTCTAGAAGCCCTTGAAGTATTAGAAAGACTAAAGAAAATTAATAAAAATTTAACTTCATAGGCTTGAATTCTTAGTATTTATAATTTTTTATTTTCCATATCTTGTCATTTCTGAATATACATGTTTAAAGTTAATACCTTAAGACATCTCTGCTTGCTTTTCATGATCTCTGGAAATAAACAGAGCATGGTGAATGGGATGATCATTTAAAGAAGGCACAAAGGAGATCAGGAAAACGTAGTTCCTAGGAAGAAAACCAAGCAGCACACCTCAGCAGTGCCTCTTCCTGTGCTCTCAGCAACTTACATAATTTGCTTACTCCAGGGAGACTGATTTCTTGCATCTCAGGGCCAGCAAGCTCATAGGAATTGTTGTGCCTGAGGCCTTAAAAGAGAGGCTGGACTCTGCCTCCACTCTCAGGAGCACCACAGGACACAGCCAGCCTGTTTTATCCACATGGTATTCCCTGAGCCAGGGAATTCCCTTAGGTGAACTCTGTGCCACTGTCTGCTGCTCCTCAGCCTCAGCGCTCCATCAACAGGAAAGGGGAGGTTGGGTTTTGTTTGGGGTTTGTATTTGGTTTTGTTTTGGTTTTTTTTCATTCACACAAATTTGAAAAGTTTATTGGACTGAAGAATTCTACCCACCTTTCTAGTCCCCTGGGGAAAAAAATTTCCCTGTCTGTGTGAGCATGTAATACACACATCCATTACTGCATTATATCAATAAATAACTTTATCCCAAGGCAGAAAATTTTCATAGCAGGATAAATAAGTGCATTAAAATTGTTCAGAACAAAAATCCCTAACAAAATAAACCTTGTTTTCCTGTTTCTTGAAGGAAGAAAATATATTTCTATGAGCTTGGTCAGGAAAAGGAATAATGAATGCATCACTTGGATAAACAGAGCATCTAAGATTGTTAAATATTTTAAATAGATTGCTTAGTACAAATACTGTTGTTTTATGAGGGTTAACCTTGGCACTTGGCAAAGACAGTAAATACTTGTTTAAAGAACACTATTGGGTAAACAAAGCCATGATTACACAAAATCCATGTCTCAGATGGGGAGCTATGGTCCCATTTCCTGTATATTTTAAACTTGTGTAATGTGATCATATAAATATTAGAAAAATAAAGGGTAATCATAACCATATAAAGGAGGATGTGAATCCAACACTGTAGTTCTGAAGAGAAAGACAAATGCAATTTTTGGCAACCTAGTTGAAAAAAGGCAGCAGAGATTCTGCTGCATGGGAAGAATCTATTCTTCCACCTATAGGTTGCTATAAAGGAGAAGAAAAAAAACCAGCTGTATTAGGTATTCTAATGTATTCTGTTACTCTTTTTTACACAGAAAGCCAGTGATGAAATTTAAGAAAGGGTGTGTTCTGTTCAAAGACTATGTGAGGAAAAGTGCTCCACGTGCTATGTGTACCTCGAGGAAAGCTTAGAAAAAAACTGAAACAAAGTCTTCATTTTTTTTGTTACATTTTCTCCTTGTGACATCTTTGTTGAGATCTACTACACCCGTAGTTACACCAAGCAGAATACAAAAACTAAGCCCAAATCCCATCCAAACAAATTCTGTTTTAAGTTATTATTCCTAAGGAATCAAGAGGTAAAAAAGACAGAGTATTAACTGCAAGAGTTACTCAGGTTTTTGCAATAGAAGTATGGAAAAAAATACAACGTTACAAAGAGTTGTATAAGATCTTTTGGAAATGGGACTTCATGCAATTTGGATGCTTTTATTTATGTTCTGCACTCTCAGGTGTGATCTCATGTGGCATCTTCTCTCCCCACTTACCCTGATGGATGAAAAGGAAAATACACTGTACGAATCCATATCCACCAAATATTATGGGATATGCAGTCCAGCCAGAAAGCCCAGCCTAGCAAGGAGAATAGAAGTGGTATTAAAGTCAGTTCTCAAGAAATACTGCAAAAGTATTTTGAATCAAAGTGCTTCAGACTCTTAATAAAAACTGAAAATATTTCAGTTCAGGCCCTTTAAACATTTCAATGGAATATCTAAATTTTCTATTAAAAGATACATTTTTTTTAAAGTACAAAGCATCTAGTTATATAAATAATATGTTTCAATAGCTCTACTTATTCTAGTTATTCAATAATTAGTCATGAAAATAATCACATTACATTTTTTCATTTGTCACAATGGAAGCTATGCATGCCAGATGAAGTCAAAAACTCTCAGATTAGGAGCTCACCTATATCAAGACAGAATAAAGCAGAGCTTGTCTAGTATTGACTCTTCTTTTGAGTTTACTGGGACATGTGCTTGCTGGGTGGAATCACATGGCCTGCAGAAAACCCATCATCTGTTCTTTCATAAGCTCCTGAAGGAATTTGAAAAAAATTGGACCCATGACCTCAAACGAAGTATTTGGCATATGAACATCTTTCATGTAGCACTTAATAAAATCACTACTGGAGCTTTCCAATACTTTCAAAATAATATATCTGTTTTAATTAACCTGAATATTTACTCTTTTCCATATGAAATCTTGTGCAAAGCAGCACATGATTCTTTCTCACTTTTAAATATTAAATTTAACATGTCTCATGCACATATACTACAGGCTTGTGAAAGTCTTGCATGTCTATTTTGGAATAATGATTCCTCATCCATTCACTAGTTTCAACTACATGCTGTGTTGAGTGGCAATGCAAATCCCAGCTGCAAAATCATTGTCCTACTTTTACTTGCCTCAGTTCAATAGAACAACCTTCTGTCCCATCATGCCCACATCTCACACTTGTCCAAGCCTTCTCACACCCAACCTCCTCAACTCCCGCCACACTTTCAAAATCCCACATTGCATTTCCAGCTTGTCTTCCACATGAGCTCACTTGGTCAGAGGAGAATTTCTTGTTTAAGAAATAACTTTGAAAATGCAGTCCTGTTTTACTAAAAATCGTTCTGCTATTATGAAATATCTGCTTATATTTTTGTGGGGGTGTTTTCTCGTGGATACTCATGAAGATTTTAGCAAGTCATGTATTTGCTCCTAGGTAGTTGGATTTTCAAAATACTAACTTTGATGACAATTTTATACGATGTTAAGTGTTTTCCTGTTTAGCCTTATTTATTTTCCCTTATGCTGCCCTAAAGATAGATTGGAAATAAATCCCCATAGACTGATGTCTACAGAGCAGGTATTTGTTTATTGCAGCAATGGTGGTGAGGGGGATTTCTCCACCTAACTCCCATCTTTGCCAAGTGCTGTGGTATACTTATACAGTAAGTATTGCCTAGTATCACTGTGTCACTACAACATCATCAAATACACACTGGAACTAGTTTACATAGTATGAGCTCATGGTTATTAGATAGTTCTTTTGCACTGTGCTTGCACCTCCCCATTTCAGGGGCCATCGGGGGTTTTGATGAAGGCCTCCAGGGTCTTCTTTGCATCTGAACTTTTCAACTTCATCTTCAGAGCATGTGCAGTTAAAGTGTTCCTTGGTCTGTCTGGTCTTAACCAGCCTAAATTCTTTGTTTTGTGGCTAATTGGCCAATTTTCCATTAGTACTACACTTACCTATCTCTAAAGACAACCACCTGGCAAGTTTTTTTTCCTCTTTTTTTTTGTCTACTCAGCATTAAGCAACTAATTAAGCATATATTTAGCCATTACATAGTATAAAAAGTTATGATTCAGGTTATACAGGTATCAGGTTATATAAAAAACCATGATTTAGGTAATTAGGTCATGATACCAGGTTATATAGATATAGCAGGTTATACTGATATATAAAAACTCATGATTGATGTTATATTGATAAAACTCAAGCAATATAAGCACCTTATAATTTTGATCTAAGTTGTATAGGCATCACTTATCCATAAGTTTTTGAGGAAAAACAAGATGAAAGCAGCTCAGTGAGCCAGGATACCCTTCAGAAACACAAGGAGCAGTGTTAGGGCTCCTCTCTGGGGAGATGCATTGCTTCAGTAGCTGAGGGGATGACCTAGAATTCAAGAATAAGAGGAAACAAAAACTAAGGCCACCACACACCTTACTAATGCTTCTGTCTGGGGGTGCTGAGGGCACTGGGGCTGTTTTTCGTGTTTTTCCCCACATTTTCTGCACTTGCTGGTTGTGACCTTCCCAGCCGCAGCGGGCCTAACAAAAGGGGTCAGGTCGAAGGGACCACAGCGGGGCATCTGGCGCCAGCTGCCTGCCCAGGCAGGCTCATCGCAGGGCACAGGGGACAGCACCGCGCCCAGACGGTTCTGGAAGGCCGGGGACAGGCCCCGCCACAGCCGNGCGCCCACAGGCGGGCCCGCCGCCTCGCGCACCCCGCGGCCAGCCCGCGCTCCGCACGCCGCGTGACGTCACACGGCGCAGCCTCTGTTAACCGGGGGAGAGGGGCCCTGTGCCTGAGATGACGTCATGCCGCCGCAGCCAATAGCAGCCTCTGTTTGCGGGGTCATGCATATTCATTATGCATATCATTATGCATATTCACTTATGCATATTCATAGCCACGCACGGTCGGGGCCGCGGCGAGGGGCGGGCCCGGCCCGGCCCCCTTCCCTCGCGGGAAGCCAGGGCCCGTGTGCCTGCGGAGCCGCGCCGGCCGCGGGAGGCGGAGCCGGCCCGCCCCTATTTATGCTGAGCTCTGCCTGAAGCGGTGCCGTCAGTGTGGGGCGGAAGCGCCCAGCACGTCCTTCCTCCCGCCCGGGTGCAGGCGACGAGGATGAGCCAAAGAGACACCCTGGTGCATCTCTTTGCTGGCGGGTAGGTGAAGCCCCGGGAGCTGCCCTTGCGTTTTCCCGTTCCCCTCCCTGCGCTACGGGTCTGGCCCCGCTCCCGTGCCCGCTGCTGGCTGGCCTGGGGGCGCCCGCGGCCTGGAACGGCTGGCTGGGGACATGTCGGTAGGGCTGTGGGGGCTGCCCCGCTCCTCTGTGCCCGAGGGGCCGCGCTCCGCCTCCCGCCTCGGGCCCCGGGGCCGTTCCGGGCCCGCTGCGCGCGGTCGGGCCCGGCCCCGGGCGTTGCGTTGTGTTACGGGTGGAACGCGGGCCCTTGGGGAGGCGGGGGTGGAGGCTTCCCGTAAAACCAGCCCTTCTCTCTGATCGCCGTGCCCAGGTTTGCCCCTTATCTGGTGTTTCCGCGGAGAAGCACGCAGCTCCCCGCTGTCCGGAGGGGCTGCCGGGACTCGCCTGTCGGCCTCGTGGGCTGGGAATGCCCCGCTCGTGTCCAAGGGCCGCTGCAGCCACGCAGTGCATTTTAACTGCTTTAACTGTGCTGCGCTTCCCTGAGGGGCTTTGGCACGGTCATGCAGATCTCCAAACACACAGGCAGAAGAAATGCGAGGGAAGAATGTACCCAGAAATAAAGATATAGCCTTAATTAGATTTGAGGTAACTTTTGTACCTTTACAGCTATTAATGAAGTTACAAAAATGTGTGGTTTTAGGTTTCAAAATGTATGGGCTGTATTTCTGGAGCCTGTGGTTCTTCCAGGGGCAGGGTGGGAAGAGCACCCAGCCTAAAAGGCAAAGTTGAGGGTCCTGATGGGCTTGATTATAATACTGTATTTGGGTAGTGAGCATGGCTGTACAGAAGTGATAGAGGACACACCTTGCATCCCAGGACATCCCAGGAGAGAGCGGGATTTTGTCATTTCCCTTTGTGCTCTTTACTGACAAAAATGAGCTTGCTGCTGCTGGACTGAGGTGTTTGAGGTGGAAGAATAGTGTACTGATTCTGAGCAAGTCTGAGTTATTGGATACATGTCAGTACTTTCTCTGCTTTTGACACACTTTGAAGTATTGTACACCTGGTCTAGTGCCTGTGTGGGGGCTTTTTCATCCCCTGGTTTCTTGCACCCTTTTTAAGAGGAGAGTGGTTATGCAGCTGGAGGCCCAAGATGTAGTAGTATGTACTGTTTTCTTCAGACTTTGCATCCTTGTAAGTGTTCAGAAAAGCAATAGCAGTAGCTCAAGAAAGATCAGGAGCTGCTGGAGAGGGTCCAGTAGAAGGTTAGAGATTTGATGAGGGTCTGGAGCATCTGTGTTATGAGAACAAACTGGAGGAGCTGGGCCTGTTTTCTGGTCCAGTCTGGAGAAAAGACTGAGAGGGGATTTCATTAATGCATATGAATATCTCAAAGAGGTTCCAAGAGGATGGGACCAAGATTTTTTTTCAGTGACAATGAGCAGAGGCCATAAACTAAAACATAAGAAGTTTCACCTCAACATGAGGAAGAACTTCTTTATATTGAGGGTGGCAGAGCACTGGAACAGCTGCCCAGGGAGGTTGTGGGGGTTCCCTCTCTGGAGACATTCCAAACCCACCTGGACATGTGTTACCTGCTCCAGGTGACCCTGCCTTGGCAGGGACATTAGACAATATGACCTCCAGAGGTCCCTTCTAGCCCTAAGGGTTCTGTGAGTGGTGCCTGATTGGAGCCCTTCAGCTTGACAGGTGTGCACAGGGGAGATTACTGAGCAGAACTGTGCATTATGTAAGAAACATGGTTGTAAACCTGAAGCTTGAGACCAGATGAAGATTGCTCAGCTCAGATTGCTCATTCCTATTTATTGCAGAGCAGTCTGGTCGATGGGTAGGTGCTGGCCAGCTGGGTCAGGGGTTATGCTGTGAGGAAAAGCCTGTGTGAGAACTGCATGTTTCCTGTAACCTTAGTTCAGCCAAGCTAGTACTGTGTGTTTGGTCACATTTTGCAGTAGAAGAGTTTTTTGGGGTCATCTCATGACTATGCAAGCATGGTGCACTACAGATCACCTGAGTGATCTTTTGGCACCTTTTTTTTTTAAATGTTCAAGGTCAATCTTTAGTTCCTGCTTTCTGTAATGAAACTTTGACAAATGACATTACTGGTTTAGTAACATAAGTGGGACTATCCTGGGATTTCTCTGTAGCTGCCTAGGCTGTATGGAGATTTTTATGTATCTTTTTCCCTCGCTTAGTCAAATAGCAGCTGTTGTCACTGTAGACATTGTGTTGGTAGTATAAACTCAGGTGCTTTTATTCTAAATCAAGGTTGCAGTTGAACATTCTTCATTCTTAAAAGTCATGTGACTGAAATATGGGATGTAGATTAACATTTTTAGTTCAAGTAGTAAGTTACGGTTGCTTTTTTAGTTGTTAGACTAATTTTAAAAAGTAGTAGAAAACCTTAATGCTTTGCTTTATAGGAAATATTAATATGTTTTGGATGTACTGGCTTGCAGCTATATAGTGAAAATTCAGGTGTTGGCTACAAAAATAGTATTCAGGTTTTCAAGATTTATTTTTCATTTCCAGAAAGCTTATGATAGCAATTGTGTATCATACAAACTTCCATCAGAGCAGTGAACTTGCCTGAGTGTTGTTTCTTCAGCAAAAGGAGAGGTTTGGGTTAGGAGGTGGACAGCTGCTTTTCTGAGTTCACAGCTGGATAGTCTCAGGTTTGCCTCTTTTCTTCACTCTTGGTGTTTCTTGCAGAAATTTGGCTGTTTTGTAATTTAATATGTGAGAAAGTATAGGGAGGAGCTTCTTTACTTGATTATAGAACTGTCTCAAATTGGTCTGTAATTGTAATCATTCTGTCTGACAGGTATTTAGCAAATCCCTACAGTAGCTAAAACAGTTAAGGTACAGAAAATGTATTTAACATAAGTGTTTGAATTCTCAGCAAGATCAGACACTGTTGAAATGTACGAAATAAAGGTGAGAGACCCTTGGGCTTTTCTGATTTCAGAAGATGATTAATAATGTGTAGCAGGTATTGTGACGATGGGGGCTTTTTTACACCCTTTTAGGAAACAGCAGCTTGAGCCATAACTGAGTTGCCAAGCACTCAGCCCCTCTCTGCCCTAAAATACATTCGTGGCATAACCCTGGATGTATTTCAGAACAAGTGAGAAGGAGGTTAGTGCCTTTCTGTCCAAACTTGAGGTTGTTATTATTATATTCAGATACACTTCTGTGTGAAATAAGACAGTGTTTGTTTAAAGCTTGGAGTTTGCTCTATGAGGTTACTAAATTGCATGAAAATTGCTGTCAGTACTTGAGAAACTGTGCCACTGGTATTTTTCTCATGTTTCTTTCTAGATGCTTTGTGCTGTTTTTAGTTAATGCAAATGTTATTGTAAATACTGGTTTACCCTGGCTCCTAATGGAAGCTATACTGTTAATGTTGATATTTGTTTTGGATAATGGAACCCAGTGATGCTTGATTCCCCTGGTGGTGTTTTTCCTGTTTTCACTTTTAAGTTTCTATTGCAGCACATACAGGATTTTATTTTTACACTGTTCATCAGACATCGCATGTTTGATTAGTATTTGTCTTTATGGATGTGAGCTTAACTTACACTTTCTAGGTTTCAGTAAAGAAACATAATGGGTGAGTAAAGTCATTAAGGGTTTATAGCTGCTAGTACTGAAGCTGAACAGTATTATACCATGAAAACCCTGAAAATTCAGGATTAATGAATGCTGTTTCTGAGAGCTGTAATTGCTAAAGCCCTTCCATACTCTCTGAAGACTTGATACTATAGAGGTAATAGCCAAAGCTGCAACTTTGTTGATGTGAAAGTTACTCGGGTTGGAAGACATCTCCGTGAAACTGCTGATAGATTTGGGACCTGAATTTGCAGTAACTGATGAAAAGATAAAAAGGTGTTCTGTTTGCAAATGTCGTGGTTACATTTTTTTTTTTTTACAGAATTTTGAGTTCAGTTTATTTGCTGTTTATTTTGACAGCCAGTGTTTGCATGGAGCTTTCATTTTCATACAGGAAAGAAAAGTAGCTGGTAAAATACATGAATTAATGCAGACCCAGGATAACAGGGTCAAGGTTTATCTTTAAGTCTTTGAGGCTGTGGTTATAAATACTGTGAAAGGTGAATCTGAAACTAGGTCTAGGCAGCCATGGCTTTTGTTTTCATAAAATACATCATTATCTCAAGGAATTAAAAAAATGTGTACTGACAGTTTTAGTTTGGAGTCAGCCTGTGCTGGCATTTGGAGTATCAGTCTGCTTTAGAGCATTTTCAGACAGTCCAGTGGCTGAATTTGAGACCTTCATCCATGCTGGAGCAGTCTCTGTTGGTACTTGCAGGGCTGAAAGGTACCAGTAGAAGATACTTAGCTGCTCTGGACTAGGGCAGTGACTCCTTAACAGATATCTTGCAATAATAAGAGAAAACTTTCTTGTGTAGCCATGTCTGGAAGGAGAACCTGGGCCAAAAAGGTTTAAGTTTTTGAAGCATGTGTGTATTTTTTTCCTTGGAGTGTCACACAAATAATGCAGGTGTGTCTGAGGAAAATGGTTGTCAGAGCTGTACCTGTTGAGCAGTTAGCAGAATTTAAAGACCAATAGTTGAAGGTTTGTTTGTATTAAACCAGTGAGATAATGGCTTTCTAAATCACCAGTTGGGATCAAATTAAATGCGTTGTGGGTAGTTGAGGTTTCCTTTGTGGTTTTAGGTTTGGTTTGTTTTTTTTTTTTTTCCAATGGATGCTTTCTGGAGGAGAAATGTTCTCCTTAGTTTAGGAGAACATTGCCATCTTTCTAGATTCTTCAGTCCAAGAGATGTCAAGTAGACAACTGTTCTTAGTTGTATTGTTTTTCTTTTAGGTTTATCGTGATCCTGCAGATGGTAACTACATCTTGTGATGTCCCTGTATCTTGTTTCACTGAATGTGACGTCTCTTAAATTGTACAGAAGGCTCAAGTTGAAATTTTAATTCCCTAGCTTGACTGTATTGATAGTAGAGGGATTTTAGTCCTTTTTTAACTGGTGTGTTTATTTTTGTGGATTTACCGACTGATCTCTGCTTTTCTGCACTTCAAACTGCCCGAGGCCTACAGGTGGATTCTCATAGCCTTTTATGATCAAGGTGTTTTTGCTGAAAGTCAGCTTTGCAAGCTTTTTTATACTCGTATGGTGAAGCTGAAGAAGGCTTGTAGTCAACATTGATCAGAGGCAAATATCACATTTAGGATAGATAAGATGAGCAATTGGTCTTGTGAATAGGATTCACTGGAAACTGCAGTAAGCATTCACACACAGGAGTGTCTCAGGTCTTGCCATTCTTCACTTCCCATTTACACTGTGTCAGCAGGAGTTTGTTCACCTACTTACTCTAGCAGGTGAAATTCATCTAATCCTGGAGAAAAACTTACACATTAGTAAATATTCCTACAAGTCACACCTATGGTCTGGTGCATGCATGACTGGAGTAACTCAAGCCCAGACTGGTTTTAGGTAGTAGAAATTTCTGAAGTAGTTTTCAAAATCCCACCTGCATTATTGAGAAAAGATATCATATTTTTCAAACTGTTAAAAAAAGTTTTTCTGAACTGTTCTAGTTCCTAATTTGTGTTAAACCGCAAAGTAAAAGTATTCCCCTTAATTTGAAGCAGTGAGGAGGGGGAGCAGGAAAGGCTGGCAATTTATAGAGCACTTGTTGTAGGCTGAAGCTGGTGGCTGGCTGTTAATGACCTGCCAGGACTTGAGCACAAGAGCATAGCTGTCTCTGATGGTATTCCCAGTAGTGTGTTAAATAAATAAGGCTGGAAATACATTTCTAAGTAAAATACACTGTCATTGATGCTGTAACAGAACAGCTGCTATGCTTCTTAGAAGTTGCTTATTTGTACAGAGTGCATATTTTTGAATTGTTTCTTCTGTGTTTACCCACAAGCTCTGTTTATTGACAGTTCTTCATAAATAGATTTTTGTCAAGCCTTGAGGTCAAGTGAAGTAGACAAGTCAGGGCAGTTACTGGATTATGCCTTTGTTTATTAGCTTCATTCAAACTCAGTGGATCTTGTGACCATTGAGAAAGTTCTGGTTCCTCAGCATATCAAGACATTTCTTTCACTCCTTCAGTTTCAGATGTTGTCTCTACTATATGGGGCTTTTTGAGGGCTGGGAAAATGATGTGTTACTTTGACAGAAGTAGAAATTGGGGATTTTGCCAAGACTCACATTACAGAACCACATAGCACTGTAAAACTTCTCAGCTTTCTTCAGCTGTAAGAAGAAATTTGAGATCTTGAAGACTGGGGACAGAGAAGTCTAATTCAAACTATCAGTAGTTAGTGGAAAACATTGAAAATATTCTTGGGTTCAGTGGAGACATCCTAAATTGTTTAAGAAAAGCCTAACCAAAGAAACACAACAGGAAGAAACTGCCAAGGGTGCTGATTATTTGAAATTACTTAATTGGCAGAATGTGGTGCAGGTAGAGGCTCTTAAAGGGAGGCAGGTGAATCTGCTGCTTCTTTAGGCTGCATATGAACGTGGTGCTGCCTGCTCTTACATCTGCTGGCTGTCACTGACCAGTGCCTGCTGTAGACAAAACCAGCAAACAGAGTAGCTGTGTATCAGCTCTCTTCCCCAGTAATCCACAGATGAGTAAAGGGTGTCTGGCCCATCCACCCTGAATGTCTGGTAGAGCTGCTGCAGTCAGGCATCCCTTGTGATTTGGGTGTGGTGCAAGGGAGCATGCAGGGCATGAGCTCCAGGTCAGTGTTAATCTTCAACTTGAGAAAAATTTTTCTGCTCTGACGTAGCGGGGGGGGGAGGGCAATTAAGGGCTCCAAACTCCAAGTCCTGTTCAAGAATGCAGGTCAAGTTTTTGTCCTCACTTCTTCCCTAGTTCCATATCTTATTAATATAAATCATACCTTGTTCTTTATCTTGTGATTACAGTTGCTTGAAAACAAGTTCTTGTGTAAAATGTCCAAAATCAAAAGCAGAAAAGTTTTCAAGAGAGTAAGTGCAAGAAGAACAGAATGGAGGAGTTGCAGGAAAGGACGTGAACTCTAAAGCCAACTTCCTTCATTGCATGCACATGTTACCATGGAGTGGTGTCTGT
>VZTT01009670.1:41113-60755 GCA_013400855.1 Buphagus erythrorhynchus
TTCTGTGACATTAAGTGACAGGTCAGACAGGCTATGGCTCCCTGAGCTACAGAGCCTTTTTTGCACATGTGGTGTTTTAAACACATCCCATGCCTTGTTATGGCAGAGCGGTTGCCCAGTGCTTTGAGTTTTTACATCATCATTTACCTCCATGAATTAGAGATATAAAACTCTTGGCTTGTTGGATTTCACTCCATCATATGAATGTTATATAAGTCCTGAGATACAGGAAGAATGAGTAGTGAATCAGAAAAAAAGAAAGCCAACTCCAAACCTTTATCTTCCACAGGAAGTTGCTTAGTTACAAAGTTTGAGTCAGTTTAAAAATCTGTTTAATCAGAAAATTGACCAGAAGCCTTCAATCTGTTTTTACTCTTCTGGTGTAGAAAACCAACTCAATCTTAGTAACTGCCAAATCTGATAACTTGTTTTTAGAACTTGAACTGAAAACCATAATGATCTGTTGAAGCTTTTGGGGGTGGGCACAGATCAAACCTTACAACAGTTAAGATCCCCTGGCATTTCTGAGTATTGCAGATCTTTGTGTGCAATGTAAACCTAGATTGTGATTGAACAGGAGCAACATGTATGCAACCAGTTCTGCTAAATTTATTTCTATGAGCTGTTAGTGATCTGATAAACGAGCTTATCAATAGCCTGTTGCTGGGTAAGCACTGTGCCCCAGCCATGCACTGAACAAGGTACCTCTGTCCTTCCCCACACACCCAGTCCATCCCCTTGCAGGAGGGCAGCATATCTTTGTAGTTATATACCAGCCATGTGTGTCACTTAGAGAAAAAGTGTCTAAATTTATCATCTCTTGCTTGGCCATGTTCCAGCTTTTCCCTTTTCCTGTTCTCTCCTGCAGACATGACACCTCATTGATGGTGCATGTGTGGTATTACAGCTTGAGATGATTTTTTTTTATTGTTTTCAGAGCTGCCTTTCACTCTGCTTTCTCTCTCTCTCTCCATGGTTGTGCAGAAGTAAGAGTGTTTCTTACTTCTTTTTTTGTTTCCTTTTTTTTTTTTTTGTTTCCTTTTTTCTTTTTCTCCTGTTTTCTTTAGTGGACTGAAAATCAAAGCTTTAACCCTCGGCCCCTATGCAAGCCTGAGTAGTTGCTGTCTGTCTGAATAAAGTCCTAGTATTTACTTTAACAATTTAAACACTCGTATGCTTGTAAAAGTATTCCAAGGCCAGCCAATAATCTCTGCTTTGAATACTAAATAAAAGATTAGCACTCAAATATAACTGCTCTTTATAGTTCAGTATTAAAAGGTCTCTTAGTTTACAGTAACAAATGCCTTTTAACTGCACCAAAAGTAGTATTTATTCAGTCTGCATGCTCTTAAACTCGGATTGTATTTCAGGTAACAAAGTAAATTGAGGCGATGTTTTATAGAATCTCAAATTGCTATTGCTGTCTCTGCAATGCATTCTTACTGACTTTTTTTACCTAATTGGCTGATATTTGTCTAGTGGGCATTGCTGTTCTGTGGTGTCCAAACAGGGTTGGTATTAGATAGGCAGAGAACTGTACTTAATTTGGCTTGTTTTATATGGGGGCATCTCTTGCTAAGAATCAAACTTACTCAATATTAATGTAAAATTTAAAAACAATCTAAGTGTTTATTGGCTGTATGGATTCACAAAATGTCAGTAAAATGGGGACATCAGAACAATCAGTATAGTCCGAGTTTTTGCATCCACTGTACCTTAACTGTGTGCGTTTGGAACTTAGATGCAGCCACTCTTGTGGTATTATCACATCTAATTTTGTTATTTTTGCATTTTTTAGGCTTTACTGCAATCACAACAACTAATCCCATTTGGTTGGTAAAGACACGATTGCAGCTGGATGCAAGGTAAAGTGACAACAGGAAATATCACTGCTGTGATAAGATTGTACTCAAGTGTTGTGAATCTGTTCTGCACTCCAAAATAGAATCAATTCTTAATTGTTCAACATTTCAGGTTTGGCAAGTTGATGCTGGTCTCTCTACAAGTTATACTATCACTTCTCTTTTTTAATCTGTTCTGAGACACACTTGAGGCACTGTAGTAGACTGACCGGCAAATTTGGAATGAATGTTAAGATTAACAGTTGCATTAGAATCATATTTTACAAACCATATGCTTACATTTTCATGCAGTAATACATTCTCTTTAACTCTTGAGCTGAATATTCCTGAAATACAGGTTCAGTATTATAGCAAATGTTTAGAAAAAGGCTTTAAGCATCCTCAGGGGTTTTTTTTTTGGTGTGGCTTTTTTTTTTACCTAAAATGAGTTCTAGCCTATAAAAAGGGAAAAATTTCTTTCATGGATAGAAACAGGAACTGTCCTAATATGGGATAGTCAATAAATTGTTTGGACTTACCATAAAATTGATTACAGAAATGGTTTATTGTGAAACTTGTAATGAAAGTAGAATTTTATGCAGATAGGAAGGAAGACAGACCTCTGTGTTCCCATCTATTTAAACCTATAGGGAGAGACTGGTATGATGCCATATGGTCATATGTGTCCATATGAGTTACCATAGCTCCTTAGAAGCTTATCTGCTGTTTCATTCTGTGACTTGCTCACTCAGACCTATGCTGGCACAATCCATGTGCCTGCACTTGCAGCTATAGTGAAGCACATCTCATGCAGTGCTGTAACTACTTCAGGATGCACAACTCAATTCAGTGAGCAAGCTCAAAATGGGAATAAAACTTCATTTGCCGAATTCTGCTTGAAACACATATGTGTAATGAGCATTTTCCTTGACATGAGCAGTGGCTTTGTTCAATCAAATAACAGCTCCCAGTGTTGCACTGGTTGCTTTGCAGTTGTTGCTGAGGGCTGCTGTTTCAACTCAGCCACTGAATGTTGTGGAGCTCTTTTATTGAGGCAACAAGTAGGGCAAATCCATTATGCAAAAGGAAATGGTCATTTTTCTCATGAGTCACTGACATTGATAGCCCATTTGGCAGTCTGTTTGGCCAAGCAGCTTAGTCCTTTATTGCATGAGAGTTGGGGAGGCCTAAAGCTGCTCCACATTTCTCTGTGATACTTTGTATTTAGTCACTGTGTGAAGTTTGGCTTGGGTTCCATGTAATGCTTTACCTGCGTTTGGTGCTGAAAGCCTTTGAGACTGTCAAGTGACTTGGAGCCCCTCAGTGCTGGGCATCTCCTAAGTTTTCTTGTCACTACAAACCTGTTTAATAACTTCCCAGTCTCGCTGGTTGCACCAGTTGATATTCAGACTTGTTTTCTCTTTTTTAGGAATCGAGGAGAAAAGCGAATGAGCGCTTTTGAGTGTGTCCGCAAGGTTTATCGCTTGGATGGCTTTAAAGGCTTTTACCGGGGAATGTCCGCATCCTACGCAGGCATATCTGAGACTGTTATTCACTTTGTCATTTATGAGAGTATTAAGAAAAAATTACTGGAGTATAAGACTGCTTCTGCAATGGACAATGAGGATGAATCAGCTAAAGAAGCATCAGACTTTGTTCGAATGATGATGGCTGCTGCCACTTCCAAAACGTGTGCAACATCAATAGCATATCCCCATGGTAAGTGGGACATGTGCAGCTGAGACCCTGAGTCACCTCCATCAAAGGAAGTCTTCTCAGTGAGATTTGTAGCCAACTTTGGTTTACTTGCTCAAGAAATATTTCCCTGTCTGGATATCAGATTGAGCAGGTCAACATGAGTATACAGAAATGGAAGTGCTTTACAGTGGATATCCAGCATGACCTTTTCTTAGGCAATGTTTATTTTTGCCAAGGGATTTGCCAGGGTATGGCCCAAGGTACTCAAAGAGATACTTTTTCAGTTGGAATCTTTCCATATACCCAGCAATTTTTCATAATGTGCCAGCAAGTTCCTGTCTCCCTTCTAGGGAAACAGGCTGTTTAGTTTGTGTGTCAATTGTACTTGATCTTCCTGCAAAGTAGGTGTATATACATTGTTTGTTAATGAACTGAGTACTCAACTAATCTCAACTTCTGAGCTAAAATGTAAGCCCAAAGCAACAGTCCTCTTCTGGATTGTAGCTAAGCAAATCAACTTGCCTTGTTTAGTCAAATACCTAATACTTGCTACTCTGTTCATCTTCCTCCTCGTTTTTTTAAAGAGATGTTGTGAGATTTGAGAACTTGGGGAGGGGTATTTTTTGTGTAAAAATCCCTGATCAGTTGCTGGGAAAAATAATGAAAAGTGATGAATGTAACCACTCAATTTTTCTTTTTTTCCACTGGTTTTCTTTGTACAGAGGTTGTACGAACAAGACTAAGAGAAGAGGGAACAAAATACAGATCTTTCTTCCAGACACTCTCTTTGCTTGTGCGAGAGGAAGGATATGGCTCCCTTTACCGAGGTTTAACTACACACCTGATCAGACAGATTCCAAACACGGCTATCATGATGTCCACCTATGAAGTTGTAGTCTACTTACTTGATGGATAGCAGTATGACAAGGTGGAAGACTGAAGGACTGGAGTGGACCACTGAATGTCAATGCCAATGTGATGGGCAAAAGGAACGTTGTAGCAGGAACAAGCAGCTGTGGACAAAACAGAAGGTTGATTGTGGGCAACTCTGAATAATTTTGCTGCCTTTGTGTGGTCTCATGTCAATGTGACAAACAGGAACTGCCCCTTAGGGAATGCCTTCATACATCTCTTAATTCAGAATTACTCTTTTCTTTTCATCTGTTAATCTAGACAAAGCCATTGAGTTATCTTCAGTAGACCCGATGGGTGAGGGAGGGGACATGAAATATGTTCCTGGGCAGTCCTATTACCTTCTTCTCTTAGTGATTGCTCTCAACTACATCACTTTTGTTCTGTTTTACTGCACAGTAACGTGTTGGAGGAAAGGGCAAGAGTACTTTTATAGCTTTCTATACCTGAAACTTCAGTTTAGTTGCTCTGAAGATTCATAAAGAAACTGAGGTAGTGGTAAGTGTGTAAAGTTTTCCATGTTGCTACCTCAAGACAAAATATGGTGCAGGGACTCAGAACAGTTATTTCTTCACTACAAAAGGTGATACCTATTGTAGCCTTTTGGTTTTGATGTTTTTTTTTTTGACATTTGAGCTGTTGTTGTAGGTTAGTGAGAGAGGATGTGATTCTTCAACTCTTCAGGTTATCGGTCTATTATGTTGGTGTATGTGGACTTCTGGTCCTGCTGCATCATCCTTTTTCTTTTCTGGAACTTTTCTTAAGTAAGAGAGGCCTATGAAACATTGTCCTGTGTCATCAATTTTCCTTGCCAACCTGTTCAGGTCACTTACACAGCTAAGGAAGAAGTTGCTGAATGCTACTTTATAGCCTTTTTAAGGATTTGTAATGTGATGAGAAACCTCTACTAGTCCAGCCTCCCTTTTGTGAAGACAGGATTCACTCAGTTTCATGCTGCCTAAGCACAAGCTGTATTACCCTTAAATACCTGGCAAATCCTGCCTTGGATTACCAGTATTTATATGGGAGTACTGGGGGAGAACACCCATGACCATGGCTAGAATGACCAGAAAGCAGAAAACAGTTGAAGTTGTGATAGATCTTGTCAGTGCAGACAGGCTTTGTGCAGGATGGAGAAATTGTAAATGATATTTTCTTGAAAGCATTCCCCCTGATAATTGCTGTATCACTTCTGTTAGCTTGAGCCTGTGTACTGAGCTATAATTTTGTCCTCCACATTGTGTGATAATTCAGGCATTGGTTTTGTTCTGTAAGCCAATTGCAAAATAATGCCTTGCATTCAGCAGTGAGGCTTGGCTGGTTTATTCTGTCATAATTTACAGAATTTTCTGAAATCATACAACTGGAGTGTCAAGCAGTTAAATGTTACAGGCAGTTTTACAGCTTTCCAGACAGGTATCTTCTCAGTCTGCATCCATTATCCTCATGAGGAAGATGATCACTTATAAATTGGGGTCAATAGCTTTCTCCATATAAATGCTGCTACACTGGCATGGACAGAACTGTGCTCTCAGCTCTTCCAGTGTGGTACGTCAGTACACTTGAACTGTGCATCATGTGCAATGGCTTTATTTTATGAATGACTTCTTATGCACTTTGTGGCCTTCTTAGGGCTTAAGACTTTTCTTCCTCTTACTGATTATCTGGAATCAAACAGTGTTTGAAACCTGCAGTTTGGTTTTAAACAAAGCACGTGGTTTGGTTTCTGTGTAAGCTGTGCAGGAGTTTATGCTGTAAATCCATAGCATCTCTGTGGCAGTGCTTCTGTAGGCTCTATGTAAAACCTCAAAGCTTGCAGAACAATCAGTCTCGGTTTTTCTCATTTGCTTTCCTTTATTTCGACCCTTGTCATGTTCTCCACACAGTGTCAAAGTATTTGAGTATTTCATGTAATTCTCTGTATTAATTGCTCATCCTCTAAAAGCCACCCATAGTAAGTACATCGACCTTGCAGTGCTGTATTGACTTTCCTGCGTGGAAAATGTTCCCTTTTTAAAGACATAGTATGGTCTGAGGAGTGATCATGGTGAACTTGATTGTCTCAAAGAAGTGAAAGGAGTGCTTAAATGTGTTTTAAAGTGGGCTTTTTCTAGTGGTCTCTCTAGGAAAAGACTGGAGTGTATATATATGACTGACCTAAGCCTTGATGTGATGCTTTTGTTCAGATAAATAAATGCAGGAATAGTGACTCCCTGTAATTTTTGTGATGTAGAAAGTGGGTCACTCTTCAGGTTATCTAGATTATCTAGTCATATCCAAAACTTAAATTGGCAAAGACCATTCTCAGCTTTGGAGCTCATGAATACAGTGGACACTTGAAGTAGCCTAGGCTTGCTGAGAGTTTCTCTCCTGTGTTTGTATGTGTTGTCCCTTGGTTCTGTGTTTGTCTCCCATTCCTGGGTGTTCCCTGTAATTCCCTGGGTACTGCATGTGTGCCTTCTCTGGGTAAGAGCAGAGCCCCTGGAGTTGATAAGTAGGACATGTTAACATGGACAGTTGAATATGGGAGATAACAGCTAAAAGCAGAAAATCAGCTTATTACTCCACCTCTATAAAGGATGCTCCAGCTTGATTTTAAACTTCAGGGGTGATCGTTTTGGCTTCCTTTGTATAACCAAACATAACCCCAAAATTTCTTGGGATTTCTCATTATTTTTAAACTACGAGTACCTGCAAAATTACCTCTGATATATTTCCCAAAGATCTTTAAATTATGTATCTAGTTTTCTTGATATTTATTTTAAAAACTCCAGGGGAGTAACTTCATTCAATAATATCGTAAACTACAGAGCTGAAAGCAGCGCGTTTCAACGTGGTCCCCTTGGTTTGCAGTTGGCTGTCATGTACGTGTGTCCCGCTGGTGTGTGCTAGAGGCCAGGCTGTGCGCTGAGCTCTCCGGGGCGCGCTCGTTCCGCCTTTCCCGGCGGGGCCGGCAGGCGGCGCGGTGCCGGCGGGAGGGGACGGGGCCGTTCCCCGCCGGGCGGGGACGGGCGGGTGCTGCGCCGGGACACGGCTGAGCCTGCCCGGCTGCTGGGCTGTGGGCCTGCACCAGCGAGCTCTGGAGGCTTCTGGTTGTTGGGGTTGTAACTGAGACATCGCCTGTGCCCTTAGCCATTAACTCTGCCCCTATCTCTGTTTACATAACGCACTCCGCATCTTCCCTGGCTGATTGAGGTGTTAATGACAGCGGATTGTTTGTTTGGTAATGACAGTTTCTGCAACATTCCTCAGACTGCAGCATTGGAAGAGAATGCTTCCAGAGACAAGAGTGGAGAGCCTTTTTTAAGTGTTGCTTCGTGTTTAAACTGTTCAGATTTGGAAAACAAGCTGAATGCTCAAGTGTGCCTAGGTAAATGTACTACTTTTTTCAACTTTGTCTGTTAAGACTGAGTTATGTAAGTTTTTTTCAGTTCTTCTATTTAAAAGTCTGCCTACCCTGCATATGTGAACATAACTATGCCCTCAGAGTCATAGCTAAACACTCACAGATGACAGATGGAGAGTATTTCAGTGCTCATGTGAGGTTTGCTATTATTCTTGCATACATATAGTTGGCTGTAAACTATGTGCATTTACTCTGTATTTATATAGTTAACTTTTTGTTTGCATTGCTTTAAACTTCAAAGCAAATTAAAATTATGTGCTTCTATTCAAATGTTGCCTGCTGTGCTAAACTGTACACTTTTTAACCTTTTAATTTTTCTATTATTCATGCGTACCAGTGCCTGCACAGTTGTGATTAAAAATGAAAAATTAATTAACCCAGTGCATAATTTTATCTTGTGCCATTTTACAGTAGCTGAAAATAAGGTGTGTGTATTGTACCTTTAGTATAGCCTTTTTGGAGGGATTCATGGATGACTTGAACTAGCAATATGTGTTGGTGCAGTTGGATTTGACCACAGGTACCTCTACAGAACCAAGTGATCCTGTATGTCAACTGAGATTCAGGAGCTGGTGACCACAAAACTTGTGTCCATTTCCAGTGCCAGCTAGCACAAGCCACTGCTGACAAAACTGAAGGGCAGTAATTCTGTAAAATGCTCAGAGTCAATTGCATGTGAGGTTATAACCAAGTCCTTGAACCTGACACATTGTTGCATATTGGTATTGTTTTTCTTAGGATAGTTGATGTTTGATCTGAAGTCTGTCCTGAGCTTCCTCACAAATCATTCTGCGAATGCATACACAGGGTTTGTTTGGTGACTGCTGTTTTTCCCCCTCAGTGTGTTCTGGAACTGAGTCTTTGCAGCCTCTAATATGGAGGACTGGGCTCACTTCTGCAGACACCTCAATGATGAGCTTGTGTGAAGTTGACTTTCCAAGACAAGCCCAAGATGGTGAAATGCTGGTAATTCCAGTTAAACCTGGAACACTCAGTGTTTCTGATTTGATTCTTTCAGCTATTCAAAACTACTTCAAAACTTGCATTAAATCAGCACATCTGTGAATAGCTTTTTTCTTTCAGTAGGTGTTACTATGAATTGCCTTGCCTTGCCACATTTTCTAACTCCCAGGCCAGCCAGGCTCAGAGGTAATCAGTCCTCTGGAACCAGTACAGGCAACCAGTGTGCTTATCCCTGACACATCTGAAATTATGCCTCCAACTGACACAGCTGTGATTGATCTTTCACTTTTACCCTGCAGAGGAGGCACTTGGGCAGGGCAGAGCTTAGGAAAAGTCTGTGGGAATGTTTTGAAGTTCATGCTGCTTTACAACCCCTTCTGCTAGAGGGGTTATGTTGAGCTTGCCATGGTCAAAAAGGTTGTGTGTAAAATGAAGGTGTATTTCAAGTGGTAATTGGTTATGACTTGGCATTAATGCAGCAGTACAGTCTGACAGAGATGCAGCCTAAAAGCATGTGATGCTTGACAATGATGTCTTTCACAAAGGAAAGCCCTTAAATTTGATAATGCACTTACACTACAATAAAATGTACTTCCAAAGACACTCTCCTCATCTTGTATGTGCTGCTGCCAGCCACTGTGCTCTGTGCTGACTCAGAACATCCTTATCTTCTTGCACAGCTTCTGTAAAAGGCAGGAAATGCCAGGACTGGAATCCAGTTTTTGTGAGCAAATTGATGCAAATAAAATGGTGTCTTGAACTGTGAAAGGCAGGTTGGAGCACAGGATCTTCTGTTTGTGTAGATGGAATATTTCAAGGGGTGCTCCTAAGACTGGGCTCACTTCTGCAGACACCTCAGTGATGAGCTTGTGTGAAGCTGACTAGAAGCTTTCCAAGACAAGCTCAAGATGGTGACATGCTGGTAATTCCAGGTAAACCTCTACAAAGTCAATGTTTCCTTCATTATCTGTGGCTGTTTGAAGGTTGGTAGCTTTTCCTAATCCTGCTCTGTAGCAGACACTGGGGATGGGACTGAGGATGTGTGTGTTGGAATTGTCTGGAGTGTAACCAAAATGCAAAGCTGTCTGTTTTGAGACCTGGTCATTTCCCCAAATTTCCAAAATACAGTGTGCAAGTGAGGCAGCAAATATTTGGAGTGTCACCTTGTAATTAGAGACTAGATAACATAGAACCAGTATTTAAAAGGGAAAACAACTAATCAGGAAAACGACAGACTCATGTCTGTAGCAGAGTTCTAGAGCACATCCCTCTTTTGCAAAGTACATTATTGACATAAAGGTAACTGGCCAGTAAGCAAGAATTGCTGGTGTTAAAATAAGCTGATGATAATTTGTGATCATCTGTTTCACATGAAGTAAATGCAGGAGAGCCAATCTATATGGGGGTTTGTGGAACTATGGGATGTGGAGCCACAAAAGAAATCTTTATTTATTCCTACATGGGTAAGATCTTGGCTAAAAGAGCCAGTGTTTTGTAAGGGGCACTGTTGGATTGCTGGTGAATACTGCAAGTTCTTGATGGCCTCTGAAGAAAACTGACAAGAACTGGTCTTAGTATTGTCAAAATCATTTGGTGTGTTCAAATGTATATTTTTCTCTCTCTATATATATGGATATCTTCAAGCAGTTCATCACTGTAACTGAACAATATAAATTATTACACTGCTGATCTGTATCTGTCCTGGTCCAGTGCTACATGATGCTTTTCTGGCAGCATTAAATTTCTGTTAGTGTCTGAGGACTGACAGAATGGCACTGTTGTACACTGGGATGTTAGGAGAGAATATATGGCTTTCATAGGGAATGTTCTGGGCTGGTTCATCCTGCTGCATTGCTGTTTGCATGTAGTGATGGTGAGTTTCTGCATTAAGCAAGGATTTGGGGTACTGACTGGGGGAAGTGTGTGGGCATTGTAAAGTTTTCAAGGGAACTTGGTGAGTAGCTGTCCTTGCCAAGTTACAGGCTGAGAATTTCACTGGAAAGCATAAAAATATGAAAGTTGGACACATCTGAGTTAGAGCAATAAAAAGAAGTATCTTTGGCATAACAACAAGAAACAGGCAAAAATAGAGTGGAAGAAGTGAGTAAGTGATTTGGTTTGGTTTTATTAATGTTTTTGTGGTTTTGGTTTACATATGTAACAGTATTTTTAAATGGGAAAGGTGTCCCCTTTGTCAGCAGTCCTCACCCAAGGGGAAAAAAGCTCTCCAAGTACAATTTTGCGGAATTTTTATCCCAGTTTAGCTGTGCTAGATTCTTCCATTGAGAAGGTAATAATATGGATACTTGTCAGGGTCACATCAGACTTGGTGCTGTTTCTAGCTTCTCAAGACCTCCACAAGAACGCAGCAGAAATGTTTGTGAACCCAGGTCACTTCCCTCTAAAGAGAAAGAGTTCTCCTAGGACTGTTCAATATTCCCTGAGGATAGACTTTGGCTAAAATGAGCACCAGCAAGAGCCTTTTGGATATAAATGCTCAAGGGAGAGCACACATGAGAGAAGGTGCTCTCCAGTTTCTGTATTAGTCTTTTGGATAGGAAAAGGAAGTGAATGCTGAAGAAATATCTCTGTTCTTGCTAAGAAAGCCCAGTAATTGTGAGTCTGTTCCCAGAAATGGGTCATTCTTCAAGGAATTCTGTGAGAAGTCTCAATGGATTTCCCAAGGTATTCTCTTTCAGTCTATCCAGGAGCGAGGTCTGCCTGGGGAAGAGCTTCCTTCCTGATTCCCTGCAAATTGTGGAAGACAGATCCTGCTGTTAAAACTTTCACTGCCCACAAATGCTACTTCCTGCAGAAAATTCTTAATGATGGGCAAATAGTTATTTTTCCCCCTGGCTGCTAAAGGCAGGGAAACAGAATTTGTCTCTAAGCTGGTAAGTTTTCATTATAGTTCTCAGATACTTCTATTGTCATTTCTGGAGGTATTTGTTTCCATTCTGTCTCTTCTGGAATGCAGTTAGCAGCAAAAGTTTAGAGTTCTGTTATCCTGCACTGCCACTGGAAATGTTTCTGGCCTTTGCAGTGACTTGCAAGTTGATTTGGGGAGTTCCAGCTGGATTCATTCTGCATATGCTTAGCGACTTGGAAATTTGCTTTGAATTACTTGAAACAAAAATGATCTATTATCACTGACACACTTTCCAGAGAGACTACTTAAGGGGAAATGCTGAAAAATGACAATCATGTAGCTCTGCTTGTAGGGTGGTCCAGTATTATTCCCTAATTCATTCACGCAACAGACAAAGATTTAAAGTGCTTTCTTTGCAATACTAAACATAAATAAAAATTACAAAACCAGTATAAAAAATACTGACCTTTCACCATTAGGGAGAAAATATCTCCCCTAGTTCCTAATTGTTATAAACTGAGGAGACCATTGCCAAAACTTTATAGCTGGGATGTAAATGGAATATTGCCTCTCAAGCAGGAGCAGCTTAGATCTGTTAAAACCACATACAGATTTGGACACACAGGGCTGAACCAGTTAGAGCCAGCATTCCCCAGAGCTCAGGGCAGTCAGAACTAAACTTTCCTCCCATCACCTTCTTTCCCAGGGTAAAAGATTCTTTCCTTATGGCAGGGCAGGGACACTGGATTGGTCATCAAGTAGGATGGGATATTTCTGTGGGCAGCATTCTTGTAATTCTCAGGATCTGAGCTTTTCACTCACTCTCCACAAAAAGGTGATCAGAACTAATTTGGGAGGGATGGGGTTTTTAGAGATTACAGAGATGGAAAGGTGCTGAAAGATGAGTAAAAGGATGAGAATTCTGACTTACCAGAAAAGACAAAACTGTATTCCCCTTCTTCCCAAATAGCTCAAGAAAGATAAATCTTTGTGAAACTTTCAGCTTTATTCATAGCTGTGGAAAAACCTGTTATTCAAATGGAGAGTTGGCAACATGTGGTGGCAGTATCTGCCATGCTTCCTATTCCTGAAGAGGAAATAAGATTCAGCACTGTAAATCCCTTCCTAAAGAAGGATTCAGGCAAAGAGACAGCATCTGGAGAAAGCAGGGAGTTTCAACTGCTTCTTCAAGTCCCTGGGATGAAAAAGGCTCTGAACTGCATTCAGTGTTATGGAGTATATACACCTTACTCAATTACTCTCATCTTGCCAGTTTGCATTTTCTGAAAAAGGAGAAGAGGAGCTTTCCTAGCACCTGGTTTTTCTTCAGCCTCATGTCCACATGCAGCTTCGAGGGGAGCTGGAACAAAGCTGCAGCAGTTCCCAGGTCTCTTTGCTTGAGCCAGACATAAAAGTTAAGAGGGATAAAGGGTGACTTTAAACTGTTAACAAGGAGCAAAACCTCCTAATTTGACTCTGCACCTCTTTACTAGGTGTGTGTGTGTGTGTTAGTTTTTATTTCAGTTGTAGATTTTGATGATAAAAGCAGTAATGGAGAAAACAGGATTATCTCATTAAGTACAGCAGTTTTTCTACAAGGAAACTGAAGTGGCATTACATAAAAAGCTTATAACAAAAATATTCACAACCATCCTGAGCTGACAGACTAAACAGCATTCTTGGGACTGAGCAAGAAGCCTGGAAGCCTCTGCTAAAGGCAGGGTAAGAGTGGACTATCAGCCAAGTCACCCTGAAAAAAATAATAGGTGGGCTATGTAAAAGAGAAAGTTAAAATGGGTTAGGTTGGAAGGGGCCTTAAATTCCTCTTGTTCCAACCCCACTGCCATGGACAGGACACCTCCACTAGACAATGTTTTTCATACTGACCCTGGCTAATTCACTCTTACATGAAATAAAGGCCAAGGCAAAAGGAAAATAATTGAGGTATTAGCTGAGCTTTGCATAAGGAAAAATGAATTATCAGCTAACTCCACTGCAGGGAACAATTCGGTTGTGTTCTCAAAATCATTTGTTATGCTTAAGTAGTTTTAGAGTTGTTCCTAGAGGAAGGACTGATGGGGTGACCATAATAGGAGATGACTTAAAATCTCAGCTATATATTCTATGGAATGATGTTGAGGGAATTTGGATTATGATCAATATTATTACTGTAGCATTGAGGAGTGTTAATCGTGAACAACATGGTCTAGTAGGAAGTGGCCCTGCCATGGCAGAGGAGTTTGGAATGAGAAGATCCTTCAGGTCTCTTCCAACCCAAACCCTCTGATTCTATGAGCAGGACCTCTTTGTGCAAGCTACCAATGTGCACCTTTGGAATGTCAGCTGCCTTCTAAGCAGGTTCCAATTAATGCAGAATGTTCTAGGTTGCTATTAATGCATGCAAATTAATTTTCTGCAAACTAAGAAAAATTATATAGTCCAACATTCGTGATTTAGCTTTCTCTTGGTTTAATTTTTGAAGATTAGGAGTGTTAGTGGAAAGAAAAGCATTTCTACCTGTAATATCTGATTTAACAGAGCTGTAATTTAGCCTGTTAATTTGAAGCATTACCAAGTGGTTCCTGGTGAAAAAGAAGTGTAAGTTCATGAGATCTAGAGGGACTAGTGAAAAAATGCCTATATTTGTAAAACGTCATTCTGAACTTTTGACTCTGAAACTGGGGGCTTGTTCTTGACCTTGGCATTTCTGGTCTCTGGACTGAGGGTGATCAAGAATATTGAAAACAGAGCTATGGAAGAATACCCATTTTCACTTATGGAAACTGATATTTTTGCAAGTGTGTGAAAATCTGATCTGCTGTACAGTGTGCTTTTTCTGCCAGCCAAGCCTCCTATTCATGTGTAAAAAACTGTACTTCTCCCTCTGGGCAAAATGGTGAATTTGTTCAGGCCCAAATATGTCTTTTCATGATGCAACTTGAGCCCCTTCTATCAAAAGCAGCTTTTTTTTCTTATAGTAACATGGTTTTCCCATTGTTTTTCTAGTCATAAGAATTTCAGTGCAGAAATGGTGGTGTGGTGTTTTGGGAATTGCATACCAGCTAAAGCAATTCCAGTCATTGTTCTCCCAGCTGTATTTCCACCCCTCCGTGGACCCCCCACTTCAGCTTTTCCAGGTTAGTGGGAAGTCAGTAAAAATTAATGAAGGTAAAACTACATCAATGCCTAGAAGATTAATTTATGCTGATTATTTCCTTGTTTACAGGGAATCAAATATCTCCTAACACGAATAGAAGGTCTGTAACATGGTAAAAAGTTTGATACTGCTTAAGAAAGCACTTTGAAGGTTAAAGACAATGTTAATGCCTTACAGAATTATGTGCAGCACAGAAGGGTCACCAACAGTAAACCATGAATGGGTCATAGCACTTACAGAAGAGAAGTACCACATAAATTCACATTCATAAATAACATCTGGAGTCCCATAGGACAGGAAGGGAAGTATATTTGAGCTTTCTCATATTTTCCCTCAGTATGTGGAACATTATGAGAATTACTTCTTATTTAAGGTGACTAAGTGTCAAGGGAGGTACATATAAATTACTGAGATCAAGCTCTTAGGGCTGGATTGTAACATTGGGTTGAGCTTATTATGATTGAGGTTCATTCTCAATTGTAGTATTTGTAGTTTCTGATTATATCAACCTAATTGTCAATCATAAAATCTTGACCCACACTGCTTAAGATGTATTTGGCACCTAACAGCAAGTTGTAGAATTAACAAATCAAGTGAACTATCTCCTGTACTTTCTACAGAGTCCATTTGCAGAGCTTTGTCTGAAGTGTCACTGCCCTCCAGAGATAAGGGTGTAAGAAACTAGAAAGAGGTGTGGTTTTATATGACTAGTTAATATAAAAACATTATTCAGAGTGGGAATTCTAACAAAAAACAACAAAGCCAAGAGCCAGGTCTTGAATAGCCTGGATAAAGCTTGAATATATCAGTGTATAGTGATGTTAGTGCTTTTCTTCACACAACTGATAAACGTTTGGAAGCGGATATATGACTTGAAAGAGTTTTTAGTAGGTCACACTTCTGGTAAAGTTTCATTGATGATATTTTCTGTACAGGTTGATATTAAGGATCATTTTTGTGCTTGATAAACCTGGTAAATTCTAATAAGTCATGTTTATGACATAAGTGTCTAATACCTTGTTGTGCTGTCTGTGGTACTGCTGTTTAGATAGATCATAATGTTAAAGTTTATAAGATTTGCAGAAATGGGACCTTAATGTGCAGGTTTAGTATTACTACTGAGAAGGTGTGAATTGCAGGTGGTTTGTGGCTTAAGAGTGACTTGGGAATGATGGCAGAGGACTACACAATAGGAGCTTAAAGACTATTGCAAAGAGAAGTCATTTTTTCCAGTTCAGAGCTGCCCTTGCCACTCAGCCAGCCTGGTATGAACCTGTGTTATTACTGTTCTGTGACTGTTGTGCAAGGCTTGATAGCAACCAAAGCACCTACAGGCACATCAGAAATTAGTCCCTTCTCACTTAGCAATGCAGGACCAAACAGGGGTTCTTGTGTGGTTAAATCCAGGTCCTTGTGGGAGCCTGTGGCCTATACCATTCATAATTCTACCAGGCTTCATCTTTAAACTAATTAGGTTACTTTTTCCATTGGGAGGTTGCCTCAAAACCTGGCTTTCTTGTGTTGAAAATGTTCTAATTTACTGTCCTAGCAAGAGTCCATGGAAATTGATATCACCAGTGACAGTAAGTGCCAACAGCCCTCTGAAGAGTCACTTGTCATAGGTACTTTGTATTGGAGAGGGTTTCTTTGATTTCCCTTTTTCTGCTGGCTTTCTTTTGCTTTTGAGTAGCATCTTGCATATGGAAAAGTGGCCTGGGTTGCCTTTTTCTTGGATTTGCGTAGTAAAAATGCTGTCTTATTTTTATTTTAAAACAGTTCATCATATTTGTACAAACAAGCTGAATAATCAGCCAACTATTGTGTCTTACAGTTAGCAAATAGCACAGCTGGCCCAGCTTCTGTGCACCCCAGCAATTAGTTCAGACTGACTCCCTTGGATTGTTTTTGCTGCATCTTGGCTCTCAATTGCTGGTTTGCAGCAGTGACTCACACACACTGAACAAAGTTTTTCTGTGGCTCTATAGACATTAAATTTCCTTTCCTTTTGGTTATACATGAAATTATGACACCATTGAAATGCAACCTCAGAATACTTTTGCTTGCATCCTTCTGTGGGCCTGATTCTGCCCTCCTAGCCTGCCTAAATAAATCCTTCTCATTTGATGCCTTTGTGCCAGCCTACTACTGCTCTTCCAGCAGCACACTGTAAGGCTATCCTGAAAATCATCCCAGTGGTTTTTAGCTCTCCTTCATTGCTGCACACCTACAACTGCTTCTGTAACTTTGGGGAGCTGTTATCCTGATCTTACTGCACTGTGTGTGTCTGACCTTCAAGCCTACAGAGTCCTTCAGTGGAGGGGTTGTTTAAAGTCATGGGAGAGGCAACACTTCCATTCCTGGCTCTGCAGCTGTGCACAGCCACCAGTAAATCACATTCTCCTCTCAGTGGGAATTAGCCATGCACTGACAGGCTTTGGATATAAATAACAACGGGTGTGGAACTTAAGGTGCATTCAATTGATCTGTCTGATAATAAAATAATTCACTGGCAGCTGGTCTCTATTACCAATTTTGTTGCTGTTACTGAAAAAGCTGAGTTGTTATCCTCCTTTTTTTTTTTTCTTTTTTTTTTTTCTTTTTTTCCCTGAGAAAATTTTCCATTTCCCATTATTTCCTGCTGGGAACTATATAATTCATAAAACAGGTGACTGCACTGTACTGATTGAGGTTAATGTCAACAGAAGGAGTCTTGGGGTTGGGGAGAAGGGGTGAAAGCTCTTCCTGTGGGGGAGAAACCCGTTCCTGTAGAGAGTTAAATCACTGATTCTTATTTAAAAAAAAAAAAAAAAAGTCTTTTGAACTACTCTTGATGCCAAAGAGAAATAGATTTACAGGTATTTTAGTGAACCACAAAAAGCTGTCTCTTACTTTTCCCTTTGACAGAAATAGCTTTCTGCTAATTTCAGAAAGGCCTTCTATGCACACTGTACTTAGAGTGGTTTCCTGGATTCCTCTAGATGAGTTTGTTTCATTCAAAAGGGATATTACATCTTGGGCTCAGAGAGCCTTTAAATTAGAGCTGCCTAAGTGTAACTAAATTTATGCCAGCATTCTCTGTCCCTCAAGCTATTATCTTGTGCCCTCATGTAAGGTACTTTCACCCAACCAGCTGCAAGTCCTAACACAAGTCTTGCATAAGTGAAGCCATTAAATTGACAAGACCAAATGGGGAAAAATATTATAGGTGCATAGCAGTCAAATTATAGACTTAAATGAACCAAATCATAGTTAATTTTCCTTTTTATTATTAGAATTTTGTTTTGATTGTTTAGGGAATTGGGATATCCTGTGAAGCTGTGGTAAATCTTTTGATGTTTAACAGTTTATGAATATTTTCATCATGATGTTTGATTGCCAACTCATGCTTTGAGATTTTTTTCATGAAGTGAAGTTAGTTTATTATTGAAACCCTACAAAACCCAAATAAGTAGCAGTTCTGTGACTGTAGTGCTGGACTGCTTCCAGTAAGGATTTTTCTTTGTCATTATTCAGTTGAGATTTTGCAAAAGAAAACCTTTTGCATTTTTGCACCTATTCTGAGACAAAGANGTTTTCTCCACGCAGAACATTTCAGCAAAGGACTGGCTTTTGTCTGAGGCAATGCATTGTCATCAGCTCTCCACACTTTCCCTGCTATGCTCCTCTAGGTCAGACACTTCTAAGGACAACTCCTATGCAGGAAGATTAACTGGGATGTGGCTAAGGAGTCTGAGAGTGAAAAGTAACCAAAACTATTTGAAAGGCATCATGCCTGGTATGGACAGAGGACAACTCCAGGGGATGGGCTTGCAGAGAGGAAGCAGCTGAATGGACGAAAATCAGACTATTTATAGGCTTCCTTCCAAATCTTGGTTGGAAGGCTGGCTTGCTTCCTTAATCTTAGTGAAGCTATCAGATCAGCTGTATTACTTATAAGGATTTTTATTAATAGAACTGCTGGAGAGACTTTCGGTTTCTTGCTGCGAAACATAAAGAACTGTCACCACAAATTAGAATGAAAAGCAGGCTTTTTAAAGTCACCACACAAAACCTCAATGGTCCTGAAATGAAAATATAAGTAGACCCAGAGAACAAGTATAAAAGAGTATAAATTTTGTGCATCAAGCATGCTCTTCTGAAGGGAAGCTGTGAATTCAGCTTTGAGTATTTTCTTGTCATATGGGTTGCTGTGACCTTCACAGTGGTGAAGGGGAAAGGAGCTGCAGATTGAAGGGAACAGGGCCTTCTTTTCCTTGCATGAGTTTCTGAAGCTCTCCGGTTTTCAGACTGGGAGGTTATGTTTGACCATTCTGCACCCAGTTCTGACTGCCCTGCAAGGAGTGTTCCTGGAGCTGCCCATTCCCCTGGTCTGGAAGCAGCAGTGCATAAATAAAACTATTTTTGCGTGCCTCTTCCTGGGCCAGGTTGAAGAGTTTCTTTTCCAGCATGGTCCATCTGCTGTCACCATTCCCTGTTGGAGGCAGTTTCCTCTTGGATGTGGTGCCATGCACATCTTAATGATGCTGCTTTCTAACACAAATCCATTGGAATAATCTGAACTATGTTTTTATTTAACTGATCATTTTGTCAGGAAAGCATTAGAATATGCTTGTATGTGGTATCTTGATGCAGTAAAAGCCAGAGATGGGACAAGCAGCCAAGGAGAGGACTGGAGTGACTGTATGTCCATGGTACGGGCACCTGCAGGTGGGTATCTATTAAAGCTGTGCTTTAAATATTAAATTTTCGTTTTCCTACATAAATAGTAGATGTGGCACTCACAGGTTCCCATTTGG
>VZTT01009671.1:2193-16296 GCA_013400855.1 Buphagus erythrorhynchus
TGAGGTTTAGGTGGGATATAAGAAAAGGTTCTTCACCCAGAGAGTGGTTGAGCACTGGAACAGCTCCCCAGGGCAGTGGTCACAGCACCAAGCCTGACAGAGTTCAAGAAGTGTTTGAACAATGCACTCAGGCACATGGTGTGACTCTTGGAGAGCCCTGTGCAGGGCCAGGAGTTGGATTTTGACGATCCCTGTGGATTCCTTCCAACTCAGGATCTTCTATGATTCTAGTTATTTGGTCTGGAAAGATGTAGTTAGGGAACCTATCTCTCAGCAAGGGTAGAGTCACGTATATTAAATCCAGAAGGATTGAGTTTGCTCATTAGTTCCTCTTTTTAAAGAAGAATTAGGTCTAAGAGGATTTCTCTGCCTTTGAGCAAAGATCTAAATGTCTGCTGCAGACAGCCTGCACACTTTTTTTAAGGGATGAAGAATCTTGAGAATTATGATCAAAATAAGGACTAAGAAAATTAGCAAAACACTGTGGTTTAATTCTGAGCTGGTCTTCAGTCCAACATTTAGAAAATGCACAATCACAAAATGCAGCACATTGCAAGGGGATAATGTTTACATTTGTGATTGTGACTGCAATATATATTCATGCAATTTAATATTCTATATTCTGTTTTATGAATTTCCAAACAAGTAAAGAAATCGAAAGATATTTGATTTCAAAGGTATTTGGCAATCTAAGGCAACAGACAAGAGGTAAATAAAGGCATGAAAGAAATTTTAAAAACAATGAGGAGATGTTGGTAACTGTAATAATTTATACACACACACCGTCCGACTTAGATAGTTTAGACTTAGTTCTTAGATGTTACTGGAAAGAAATGTTTTGAAAAGAAAAGCTGACCTTAAGAATATCTATGTGAGCTTCATTCCAGCAAGAGAGAAAGAACAAAGGAACTTTGTTTGAAAAGCAAGTGGCCCACAAGGGCAGTAAATTGCTCAGAGGCTCATATGCAGTCTAGTAGAAACAGTAGAGTAGGAGCAGGCTGTGAAGAACCTGAACAGCAAAGAAAAGTAACTTATTATGTAGCTCACTACATAAGTATGTCTTGTTTTGTCACTGATGCCTATTTTCAGATATTTCAGGGTGGATGAAGCACTGCTCTGTACTCCAGAAGTGAAAAGCTGACCCAGATCCTGCAAACTGCATAAGTGGAGCACATTCTTTTAAGCATGAGTTTCTCCTTGTTTTAATGATTCACTGGCACATGTCTGAGAGACTCCATCTAGAAGTCTTTAATAGAATCTGGAGAAAATTCCAGTAAATTCATTAAAGTTCTTTTGGAAACATTTCTTTGTTGCTTCAGGTCTGATCTGCTGAAAGACCCATTGATCCAGCACAGCCCATTACCTAATTCTAATAACTGATTCCAAGTGAGTTTATTTTTTAAACTGGAGTTTCCAAGAATCCAAAATTCCAATTTTTTGTTTGAAGGCAAATGCAGAAGCTTTTGTAAGCCTTTTAGGCTTCGGATGAAATATCCTGTCCTCTGAATCTTGAGGATGTGCAATTCTTCACTGGATATGCAGATCTGTCCCAGCAGCAGGCAGGGGGCATGGGAGATTCAGGGCTAGGGAGTCCTCCCCAACATATAGAAAACCTTCTATGCATGGTAATCTGCAGAAATTGTTCAGTAGTCTATCCACAGAGTTGTTTCATAATTTTGTAAAGAGAGTTTCCCTCTGCTCCCACAGTATGAGCTTCTTTCATCTGTTGAGGTCACTCACCATTTAGCATCCCAGTTAAATTTGTCAGTGGGTTTTAACATTCACAAATGAGTGTACTTAAAAATCACATTCAAACAAGCATATGCATTTTTTTTCATCCTGTATTGGGTTTGCATTACCAAGCTTTGGTAGCGGGGGGGCTACAGGGGTGGCTTGTGTGAGAAGCTGCTGGGAGCTTCCTCTATGTCTGACAAAGCCAGTCTCTGTCATTTCCAAAGACAATGTGCTACTGGTCAAGTCTGGGACAATTAGAAATGATGCTAATGCCTCTGTGATATCATATTTAAGAAGAAGAAAAAAGAGTTATTGCACAGATGAAATTGCAGCCAGACAAGAGCAGGGTGAGATTAGGTGAGAGGAACAACTCTGCAGACACCCATGTCAGTGGAGGTGCTCCAGGCACCAGAGCTGGGATTCGTCTGCAGCCCATGGTGACACCACGGTGAAGCTGCTGTGCCCCTGCAGTACACAGAGGTAAATGTGGGTGTAGAGATGTACCTGCAGCCCATGGAGGAGCCTATGCCAGAGCATGGATGGCTTGGATGCCTGGGAGGAGGCTGTGATCCATCCCATGGGAGGTCCATGGAGAGAGGAGCCCACACTAAACCAGCCTGTCCTTGAAGAACTGCACCCATGAAGGAGTGACCACACAGCAGCAATTTGGGGAGGACTCTTGCCCATGGAATGGACTCATGTTGGAGAAGTTTGCAGAAAACTATTGCCTGTGGGATGGACTCATGTTTGAGAAGTTCATGGAGAGCTGTCTGCCTTGGAGGGACCCAAGGACAGAGCAGGGGAAGGGCTCCTTTCTCTGAGCAATGGGAGAAACAATGTGTGATGAACTGACTATAACCTCCATTCTCTGTCTCCCTACAGAGCTGGGGAAGAGGGAGGGGTGGCAAGAAAGTGTTTCTAAGATTTTATTTTATTTCTCATTAACCTGCTCTGATTTTGTTGGCAATAAATTCAATTACTATCGCTAATTTTAGCCTGTTTTCCCCATGATGGTATTTGGTGAGTGTTCTCACCCAGTCCTTAACTCATGGACCCTTCATTGTATTTTTCTGTCATCAGTCCAGTTGTGGAGGGGAGTGATAGACAGGCTTTGGTGGGTGCCTGGAATCCAACCTGGAATCCAACCAACATCAACCCACTACAGTCTTTTTGGTGCAGAATATGGGTAAACTATGAGGATTTTGAAATAATGGTAGTAATTGGGAGAGGTAATGGGCAAAACAAGCCCTGAACAATGTTAGAGAGTAGAATAATCAGGGGTAATCTTTGTTGTAATTGTGGTGATTGGTCAAGGGGTGGATTTTTGATAAATCGTCCATTTTTTGGTTTATCTTGTGATTATGTTATTTTGGTTTTTGTGGGGGGCATGCATTTTTTACAGTGTTTGCCTTCTGCAGCAGCTGCTATGAGTGCTGAAACCCTGTTTCCCAGCAAGTGGCTGAGCTGCCAGTGAGAAGTAGAGATTAAAGTATTTTTTCCTTTGCTTATGTGCACACAAACTTTTGCTTTTTTCTTGCACTAGTACACTGCCTTATCTCAACCCACTAGTTGTTTTCCATCTGATTTTCCTCTCCCATATCCCACTGGGAAGGGCAATGATAGAGGAGCTTGGTGAGCACCTGGTGTCCAGGTCAGCCACTACACAAACATGCTGGGATACAGGATCCATTTTTCACTTGCACACGTTGGTAACATCACCATCATTGGCAGAAGAAGAAAATCCTAATGATATAAAAATCCAGAAAGCAACAGGAAGACATTTCTTCGAAATTTACTTATAAAAGGAACCAATTTTAAACTGAATCAATAGAAAATGAGATTAGGAATTTTAAAGATTTATTCCAAAATTGAATAGCCCCTACCATAATAAATAATGCATTTAATGAGGAAAAAAGGACGCACCCCCATCCCCCAAGAGATTTCCTTTTTTCATCAGTGTTACTCTAAATTGCTCTGACTGTGCAAAATAGCTGTGAGTGAAGTCTCGCTGAAGCAAGCAAATCACTGTGTGGCACACTTTAAAAATGCTAAGGACTAAATGTCCCTTTAGAATTTAAAGCAGGTGTTCGTACAGAGAAGCACAATATAGCAGAAAGTGGTGATCCAATTCCAAATCAGCAGCCCTGCTTCCATATTCCTCCCACACATCCTACCCAAAACTGGGACACGAGGGGAAGCCAGTGTTGGCCACCACTGCATCCAGAGGACTGTATTCTTCATTCTTTAGGACTCCTAAAATGCCTCCTGCCCCTGCCCTCATCCCAGTGAAGTCGCCTTCCTGTCTGATGTAGGAAGCCAGCAGGACGCTGCCACAAAGGGACTGGCAACACTGCCTATGCCACCTCCTTTCACTGGGCACTTGGTCGGGTCACAACAGTTCATTTTTCACTCACAGGATAATAGAGATCAAATTTATAAGAAGGGACAGCACCTCTGAAACACAAGATAACTGTTTATAGGTGGTCCACAGCTGGGAAATACCTGTAATATAGTTGAAATTAAAGGTAATGCTTTTGTTTCTTAGCAAGAAAACCTCTGTTGAAGTGGCATACTAGTGTCTTCCTTATTAAAACTCCAATCCAGAGATGGCAAGACTGCAATAATTTCAATTTAATTTAATTTTAAATTTTAATGAGTTTCTAGTCTGCTACACTGAATATTTGTGTTATGCAGATATCAAAAATAGAAAGTAAAAATCAACAATTTTTTTGTATTTCCTGTGTATTCATCTGTGTTCTGATTCATGACTTTGGAATACTAAGAATTCTACAAGAATTCTACAAAAATTCTTAGTGATAAAAACTATAGGAATCGCATAAATATAATAGAAAAAGTTGAAATCAAGTATAAAGCAGTCTTTCTTATTCTGAACTTATTTCAGGCTTTCATTCTAGGTCTTCATATTTCCACAGAATCTGCTTCTTTTCCACAATTTATGTTTTTGGATTCTAAGCCAGGCTGTCCTTGCAGGCAGACAGTAATTGCAGGGGATATACTGCACAGTACAAGGATCTAGAAGTCCATGCCTTGGGTTATACACTGCATGATATATTCTTTTCTTTGAAGGATTTGTAATTAATCATCAAAATGAAGGTGACAAAACTAAGTGTTATGCTGCCATTACCCAGAGTTTATTACAAAGTGTAAGTTCAACCTCACACATTATCCCAGTTTAGCTTCAATATAAAATTTTCAGCTTCAGGACCTCATAGATAACAAGATTAGCACATATTAATCCCTTAATCCTTTCTCTAATTGTTATGAAATCTAGAGTCATCAACAACTTCAGTCAATCCTGACCAGCTTTTTAGTCAGATATCAGGTTTTATCATCTATGCCTGTATTTGTAGGCATCAACACTGCAAAGAGTGATAAAGCCCAAGTGAATATTAGCATGAATATTACATGAGTACAGTGCATCCATCAGTATCAATCTTTTTTTTCTGAAACAGTTTACTATGAGAAGAAATCACTTCATTCGAGAAGAATCAGGGAAAAAATATTCCAAACTTAGTATGCTTTATAAAAAGGTTTTCCACTTACAAGCATTTTTTAATGGGTTTCCTTTTGGTGTTTCAATAGCCTTCTAAGCCTCAGAGCTTGGTTTTGTAACTCTGGCTGATTTACTACAGATTTGTTAATTGCTAGATAAGCCAAAAGTAGTTAACAGCTTTTTCCCTTGAATAAAATGTTTGCACAATTTAAATGGCCGAGGACAAAACTTTATCTAGATTTGGACGTTTTACAACTGGAAGTGTAATTTAAGTTTCTGGAGGAGGAAAATAAATACTTTAAATATTGATGCTTCTTTTTCTTTGGAGGGTAAAAACAGCCTGGAGAATTACTGTGAGTTCCATACAGAAGAAAATTATTAAGCTAAACTAAAATTCTTAAATGTTACACTGTGTTACACTGAAACTTTATTGCAGATTTAAAAATAAAGGTCCAGCATTGTCAATCATGGCATGAGAACTGAAGATGTCGAAGGCATACACAGAAACCATTTTTAGAATGGGTGCTTGATTTTTAGGTTGCAGGGAAGAAGCTTCCCAGCCTCTGTACTGAGCAGGGGTGCAGGATTGAGCAGGGCAGTGCAGGAGTAACCTTGTCCCCACCACAGCACAGAGCAGCCTCACCTGGACCAGCTCATTCAGAGGGGAAAGCAGAGCCCTGAGGGGATGATTTAGTACAGTTCCTTTTGCCACCCCATCAACCTCGGTTCAGAGGCAGCTCTTGCATCTCTGCATGGTACTGGCAGGTACACTGCACTTAAATCTTTAGGCACAGCATCAGCTGATGAGTTCAGGCTCAGAAAAGAGGCAGTGTGGTCTGTTTGCTGCTCTAGAGAGTCATAAAGAAGCTGGGGGTAATGGAGGTAGGAGGCTTGGAGGTCTGAACCCATGTGATGGGCACTTTTTGGGGCCTGTCTCAGGTCTGTAGTGTGCCTTCAATATCTCTCCCTAACAGTGTGGTTAAGTGGTATGGTGCCAAACACTGAGTTTGGTTTTAATACACTCTTCAGCTTACTCTGCTTTCAAAATGTCATTTTGAGTGCCAAAATACATTAGAATGCATTTTTTTATCCAGGTCGCAGAGATGGATTAAATTCCTACTTAATTACTGAAGAAGATGATGACCTTCACATTATAGGATATTACAAATTATTATAACACAAGGATCAGGTAAGAAACAGCCAGGACTTATAAGAAATGAGTCATCTGGTATTGTGTAGATGGTAAGAGACAAGACAGACCTCAAAGACAAAACTTTCTATAACCTCCTGGATATTTCTGGACCTGTTATGAAATGTGAAATTAAATTTTGTGAGAATCAACTCTACGGTTTTGGATAGTGATTCATCTTGTGATAAGTGTGTCTGTGGCCTTAACATATGAAAGACAAGTAATTGTCCATTTCTGCAGTGTCTAATTTCTTACAAGGAAAATAAAGTGATAATTCAAAGACAGATACATTATCTGAAACAATTATGCTACAAAAAACCAATGTTAAGCCAGTAACTACTTTACAAACATGAAGTATTTACAGAACACCCAGTAAATAGTGGTTCCTGAGATGGGTTTCTAGACCATGTCTTACAATAAGTGACCTGTGAAGATAAGAGTTCTGACTTGTTTGCGTCAGTGCAGAATTCAATTTATATTTTTAAAAAATCAGGTAGCAGACTGATTTTAAGGGATGTTTGTAAGATCAGTGGCACACAATATGTGTAATGCTGTCAAAATTATTGTATGAGTTTCTGTTTGTCCATTATCACTTTTCTTAAAAAATAGAAAAGGGAGAAAAGACCTTTGTCACCAGCCGTCCTAACCAAGTCTTAATATTAGCTGAGGCTGGTCTGCCACTGCTGGAGATTTGCTACTGCCAAGATTACTAAAGCAGTGATATCTTCTGCAGCCATGGGAGTTCTACACCAAATTGACAATTTACCTTTTTAGTTTCTGTCAGATATCTTATTATGTTTAGTATATTTCATTCTAAAGCAACATATCTACCTCTCTCTGAAGTCATTAGGAACCCTTAATGCATCTTCAATCTGTATGAGATCACACTCAGAAAGGAATATGTTCAAACATCCATATACAAAGTCAGATTTTCAATTTTTAAATGTTTCATAAAAGAAGAAGATTTTGACCATGATAGGCTTGAGGAGTTTAAATCATTTCTTCACTGCAGTAGAGTAAATGCAGGCTTAGCCCATTGAATTTGTCAACAACCATGAATCAGTCAATAGCCATGAGTCAGTAGATACAAATGCCAAAATACCTTAAAAAATAATAATGTTGTCTTTTCAGTTTTGGATTATAATAAAATCTTCTCCTAAATCTGTATTTTTTATATAGATGCATCTCCTGATTGGAAATCAATGAACAGCCAAGAACTAGTGATGTCTGGTCTCCCAGAGATGTGTGTCCTGCCTCAGCAGATCCCACCAAAATAGCTATGACCTCTCTGCAGTTCTTCCAGTTCTCCCTCAAACTTGGTAAAGCCCCATGCCCATTACTTTTGTATTTTTCTCATGTCTGTGAAGCTCCTGCTCACACGAGTCAGCACACACAGTGTCTGACATATCCATACCCACAGGGCTGACAGTGCCTGTGTTGATGAGCTGCATGGCAAACTGCACTGAGAAAGGAGCTCTCGAGTTCCACTGCAGTCCTTGCTAAATCCAGGACAGTCAGAAAGGCTCTGGGGTCTGCCTTGACAAATGCCTCGACAGATTTCCTGTCAGAACTCATGGAATTTAGCCAAGTTCAGAAGTTACTGGAGGGAAACTACAGAAATATTGATGGATGGACAGACTGACAGTGCACTTCCACAAGTCTCACTTCCTTGGGAAACCAAGGTAAACAGGAACAGACTCAAAACCTACAGTTATAGGCACTGTCAGCCTACATCTGTGTATCATTACTCTTCCCTGCCTCCACTCATCTCTCTGACAGATCTCATATAATGAGGAAGGCATTTGATATTTTTATCCTTTATCTTTTAATTAGTAGAGCATATTTCTTTTCAGTGATCCACTCAGTGCCAGCAACTAAAACAAAGTTACTTGTTTCCTCAAGGCCTTTCCTACACTACTCACATTTCTTTGTGCCTCACAAATGTATCATCTCCATCACAGGAGGAGAACATTACCAGTTTGATGGCACAAATGAATAAAATGAGCTGAATGTCTGTAGATACAACCTGATTTAGAGATGGGATTTCAAGTGAATACCTCCTGAATTGCAAACCAGTGTTTTGCTCTACAGCACACTGACTGTCTGCCAAAGCTGCCACGCAGCAGCCACCAGCCCAGCAGAGCCACTGCCACTCACTCTGGATGCACACACCTTGTCTGGAGGGTGGATGAGTCCGAGGAGCTTGGCCATGCTCTCCCTGCCTGCTTCCAGAGAGACCATCTGTTCTTCTCAGTGCCTCTCTGCACAGATTCAGTCCTAAACAAGATTTTCCATCTTAACCTATCGTTTTTGACACGCTGCCATTATTTTGTTCACTATGCAACTAAAAAAAATCATCATTTCCTTCCTGTCAGGCTTAATCTCTCAATCAAATCTAAATGGAAATTCATAGGGCAAAGACAATGCACTTCTCTAGTCACAGGACTTTCTCCCTCTCAAACTTCTAAGGGCTTCTACAAACCAAAACATTTCATAAATATTTTTTTAATGGAGAATTAGACAACCTAAATAGAGAGAGAGCTGTTCTTAGACCAGTAATCGTATTCAAAGGAGATTTAATTTGATTTCTTGGAAAGATTTCACCTGCAGCCACCATCTGGCTAACAGAGACAGAGTTGAAGAGTTTCCCCAGTAAATCCTATTAATCCTAATGAGTAGCATGGGATGATTTTGTGGACCTTTTTTCCTCCTCTTTGCAGTGTTCCTGAAGGCTGACTGCATCACACAGAATTCATAATCTCATGGCTCCTTTCCGATTCTGGAACTGCTACCGGGCATGGTTGCCTAGCTGTTAAAAATTGTCACATACTGATGTGATATCAAGAAGGTTTACTTTTGTAAACCTGATTTCTTCTTTTCCTCCACTAAATACATTTTTTTGTAAAGACTGGAGGGGGAGAAAACTCAGTCTTTAAAATTTTAGCTCATTCTACAGTTATAACTTTTTACCTTAAAATTCTCCTGAGGAAAATGGGTTTTGTCTCTTATTTTCATTTTTTATTAAATAATCAACCAGTTTTAACAATTAATTTGTAGTATTATTTTATTGATTTATCTTAATAAAATTTATAAATACTCTTTTACATTACTGAGAGTTAAAGGCTGCTCTGGGGTGTGCTATGGAAGTTGGCACTTCCCCTTAAGTAGGGCAGGAGAGTCCTTTCACCACACACCTGGTTTCCTCTGGCTCCACCTCAGCAGTACATTCAAAATTGCTGTGAACTCCAGAGTCCAGCAGGACTCACATCACATTTACCCCGGGTTAATTTCTGTGGCTTCAGAGAGTTCTTTGTTCTCTTCATCGTGCAAGAGAAGAATCATTCCTCTGGTCTCCCAGAAGTGTTTTGCCTTGTCTTTCCTCTAGCTATATGCTATTATGAACTCCTGCAGCCTTATTTTGTGCATAAATATCCATGGCTCAAACAATCTTCCAGAGTCTTGCAGAAAGAAATCTGTCAAACTAACATGAGAGGCCTCACAGTCTCTGCAAGAAGCCTAAGAGAACTAATACTCAGTGTGATAAAATGCTTGTCAAATCTAGTCTCTCTATTTCTTACTCTTCCCTAGAATTAGAGAAAAAAAAATATGTGCAATGATCTAATATCTGAATTCTGGAATTTGTCCTTTGAGGATGCCTGTCTGCTGGGGATGCCTATCCATGGCTCATAAACAGTAACTACTTTTCTTCCTAGCTTTCTTCTGTTCTACTATGAATTTGTTGTGATTGCTCCAGAGAATCAGCATGTTTTTATGTAACCATGCTCCTGAAATTGCTTGTCAATTGTCAGTATGTAAATCCCCTTTCATTCACTTATTGCAGATGTTTGTTTATCCCTTCCACAGACAGGCACACTGGTAAGATGTGTCTACTTGTGTGTGTGCACATGAATTTGTATTTGATTTTAGCCTTCTTCTATTTTTAGAATAGTAGCAACTCCCATACAAGAAAAGCAAAGTTTTACTTCAGCCTGGGATAAAAGGCAACCTACAAGGCACCACTCAAGTGAATTGCTTTTTCACGTAATTCTGCATTTTAAATAAAGGAGCAGTCTAGAGGCCTTGCTGTAATGGAAGGTTTCCCCAGCTTACACAATAGCTCACACAGACAGACAGTCCTTCAGAGGCTGCTACTGCAATTCAGACAGAACAAGTCCAGTCAAAAACACAAAAACACCAGAATAATAAACTAACAGGCCCTGGATCCTGCGTCCAAAGCAGCCCCCAACCACCCTTTTTTTTTCCCCAAGGATGGTCCTAACTGTAAAGCAAAATCAGAGCCCAAAGGGAAAGAAATAAGACTGACTTTGTCTTATTAACATGGCATGCATGTGGCTGGCATTTGCAGAAACCTGCTATGAGCAACTCTAAACTCTACAAATAAGTGTCACTATGGAAACTAATCAAATGAGCAGAAGTATGAGAGAGACCGCCCCAGGAAAATGTCTGCGAGGGATAAATATTGCTATCAATAATTTCTTTAGCTTAAAGGGCCCCACTGAAAAGGCTGAAGGGGCTGGCCAGGTGTCTCAGGATTCTGGATCAAGTTCATGGCTTTTTCTCACTGGGTCAGTGGCATCCAGGAGCATTGTGAGTCTGCAAAGGGAAAACAGAGCCTGCTTCATTCCTGTGCACCCTGGAGCTCTTGGCTCAGAGGAAAACCTTGCTTATATCCTCCAGGAGGATGGCTTCTTGGCAGAGTGATTCATCCCTGACAGCTCATGAGGATCAGGATAAATAGCTGGGGAAAGTGGCAACTCAAATTCAAATCAGAATTAAATGTTTTGAACATGAAAAGCTTTTTATACTGAAGCAAAAAATATGTTTTATTTCAAATAAGTACAAAAGTTACAATACTTTACTTTTACAGAATATCTCAGCTACTTCTCTACAGCAAATACCACATAATATCTTTTCTGCTGTAAACATAAGGAACTGTGTGTGCACATCTCATATGTAGTATTTCTAAAATAATGCATTAAAACAAATTGTAGTTGTTCAAAAGCAAATAGAAATATTCATAGCTCCTACTAGCCCAGGGCATATGTCTTTATATTCAAATACATTCCATGCTATATTGTACTTTGTTACAACACTGCATTGCATTATAAACAGTGAGGCTTTTGAAGGAAAGAAACCAAGCTCAGAGTTAGTGTGGAAGCCAGTGAATGTGCTTATCCAGGTTCAGGGGTAAGGCACAAAGGTGAACGTGGAGTCTCCTGGCTTTGATCAAGCAGCACCTTCAGGCAGCTATGACCTACTACTCCTCAGATCACAGCAGTGGTCTTTAAAGCAGAACATCCAGTAAGTTTTGGAAGAGAACAAAAGGACAGTCAGTGGCTGAGTCTGATCAAAGTCAACATTAGCTGATTAAGATTAAAAAATCTGATAAAATGTAATTTTGTTGAACACTAGCAATACTTCTCTATTTTGCCCTTTCAACAACAAATGGTATTACAAATGTGTTCCAAACTATCCACATTTACTTCTTATTTAAGATGGGATGATGGTAAGTTACCTATAGGAAACATGTAACTGAATATTTGGCTCTTGGAATCACTGGGACAGATCACAACATGCAGAAATATTCTCTGGTGATGTTTTCCTGTCAGTGCTGGGCCAGCTCAGGGAAATTCACAGACTGCAGCTTTGAGAGGTTCATAAGCTATTTGGTTTCCAGCAGAATGATGTGGAGGGAATTATATGTGCATTTTAAAAAGATATTTAATCAGAGAGGTGATTAAAATGATAGAGAGACTAATTTCCAGACATTTTTTGTGAATAAAAGAAGACTGCTCATTGGGCATTGGTCAGTGATACTGCAGATCATTCTTTTGTAGCTGTGGCTGTCCCAGTCCTTTGGGAAATATGGTGCATGGCACTGAGAGCCTGTGCAAGCCTTTTTATGCCTCTGTCTTTACTGTCAAAAGCAAATCTCTTGATGACTGCTTGAAGCAAGTATGACTAATTCAGGACTCCAGCTATTGGGAGAGAGAAACTGCATGAGCATTAAAGTTAAAAGATCTGGTGTTCATTCACACATATATTTAGCTATGATATTTATTGCCTTTTAAGTGAAATAAATATTTCTTTTTACACCCAATACCAAGTAGAAGTAGAGGTCAGGAAGAAAGCTTTCCTTTAAAATGCTCTAATCTTGCTGTTAGTAATAGAATAATGGAATCATTGAATGGCCTGGGTTGGAAATGACCTTAAAGACCATCTACTTCCAACTGCCTTGCCTTGGGCATGGACACCTTCCACTAGACCAGGCTGCCCAGAGCCCCATTCAACCTGTCCTTGAACACTTCCAGGGATGGGATAGCCACAACTTCCCTGAGCAACCTGGTCCAGTGCCTCACAATCTCACAGTAAAGAATTTCTTCCTAATTTCTAATCTAAACTTACTCTCTTTTCAGCACAGCTTCAGCTGCCTCTTCTGTGTTGAGGATCTGGTTCTCCTGGACATAAAACAAACAAACAAAAAAATCACCTAAATCTCCATTGCCCTTTAGTCTTTCTATAGTCTTTCTCCATCTTTCTTGTAAGCTTCCTTTAGGTGCAAAAAGACAGTAGTTAGATCACCCCAAAGCTTCTCTTTTGCAGGCTGAACAGTCCCAATTCCCTCAACCTTTCCCCACAGTCAATGTAATCTATCAGCAGTTTGCTCTGAAGCTTTTGCAGGGAGTGCTGGAGGTGGAAGAGCAGGGAGGGGTTATCCAAGTCCCAGGCACTGCAGTGCACTGGAGGATGGACAGCAATGGGGCTGCTCCAGACATGGCTCTTCCTGTAACCCAGACACTTCTCCCATGCCTTGAATGAAGGAGTAGACATAAGCTGACTCACACAGAATGCAAGGGACACAGGGCCTCCCTACAAGATCATCTTCACAATTAAATGTCTTCTTTTGATTCACAACAGTGAATTGTGCTGTGCTGTAAAAAAATAGACACATTGGACAGAAAACTGAACTAATTTCTCATGCTAAGACATATAATTTTTTAAAATAGAGTTTCAAAAACTAGAAAAATCATCCATGTCTAGTTCTTCAGGATTTTACCAGTTCATCTCTTTTTTTTTAATAACCCAGATAATCAGTTATTAGTGAAATATCAGTTCACTATGAAGGTCCTCCCTCCCCAAGCTCTGATTTCTTGGTGTTGAATATAACTGAAGGGAAGACTTTTCTACTCTTTATAAAAGCATGGAATCCATCTGCATATCCAGTAGTGCGCATATTATTTTTAAAGTGAAAAATTATATCGATGGTAAATGTAGGTGGAAAAGAGAATAAAGTATGAAGTGCTTGAGGGAGACAGCACTTAAGAAGGCAGCTTGTGTAACAGAGCATCTCTGGGATTTTTTTAAGGCTCTTGTTCCCTTCAGTTTCCATACAGCAGAATGATTATTTTAGGAAACTCAGGGAGAGGGAGGAAAAAGTGTGTAAAACCAAATAGGCTATAGTAGATTGTCACACAAATAAGGCATGTCACAGACTCCAAGGTGCATCTGAGAATCTGAACTCTGCTGCTGGGAAAAGAGAGAAACTTTCATTGCCCTGGTGGGAAGAGCCGGAAGAGAGAGAAAAATTTTTTCGTGGATAGAAGGCAGGGATACAGGAACATTCCTTTCCTTGGAGAGCAGGCAG
>VZTT01009672.1:397-14691 GCA_013400855.1 Buphagus erythrorhynchus
ATTCAGTTATTCTTGAGTTGTACCTGGCTTTTCTTCTTCAAAGCTGCAATAAAGGTTTAGGCAGAGAGGAAGAAGAGCCAGTGACCAACAGAGCAGCAAGCTGCAAGATGTCAGTGGACTGAGGCATGGTTAATTATTTTTCCAGTTTTCTCCCTGATTCTTATGTATTGGTATTGCAAAATAATACCCGTAATCAATTTGAAATGGATGACTGGATCCTCTACAAGCTTGCAGAACATTGCAGGAGTAGGATCAAATGTTTTAAAAATATGCTGCTCTACACTGTGGTCCATGTGATTTGTCAGGTTATCCATATACTCTATCTATGTTGTGAGGAATGAAGCTAATCCATCTCTAGCCAAGATACCAGTACATGGATGCTGAGCAACTCTGGCTGGTTCAGTGAACTAATGAGTAGAACTGGATGCTTTGCTTTCCACCTGCAGGTTCCACTGTAGTAATATGAAGTTGTGGTTTATTTGTTCCTGTAGAGGTTCTTCAGTATTTTGGTGCATTTTATATGAGTTAAGAACTTCGGAATGTTGGTAGAGAGGAGGCCTTAGCTTGAGTAAATTGAAGCCAGTGAAGGCTAGGTGTATGCTGTCAAGCTAGGTTCATCTCATCCAGTGTATCTCAGGTGAACTGTATTTGCAAATGTTGGGGTTCAGCCACCTGAGAAAATGCTGCAGTTTGTCACTGGGCAGGCTGATATGTTAAGATCCCTGAGCCATTCTCCAGAAGTAAAAAATATGGTTCCTTTATAATGATATAATTGGAAGCCAGATTTAGCAAAGAAATATACTTGTATAAAATGTCTTAATGTCCAGGTTTGCTATAGGAAGCATGAGAAATACACACTAGTGACACAAGATGGGTAGAATTCCATCACTGAAGGGACTCTCTTAGAAACTAAGATTACTTCTGTATGTCCAGTAAGTCTTAGAAAGGTTTTAGATTACTGATGCTGCTTCCTTAGCTCCACATCCTATGTTTTTCCTTAACAATTATGCATATGTCAGAGAACTGGTTGGTGAAGGTTCTGGGGTAAGAATTGCTTCAGCTGCATCAGGAATTGTTGTACCCACTTCTACTAATTTTACTTCTTGCTAGGAGCTATGAGTCAGCCATAGCCCTATGCTGATAGGCTCGTTGTGCCTTTGGACTGAAGTGAATACCTGTGTGATATTCTGTGCTCCTGGGGCTTGCTTAGACCCTTTTCCCTAAGTCTGTGTGTTGTCTGCCTGCGGGGACTTTGTATTCCATTTGTTGTGGAGGGGACTCAGTTGCAAGAGTGACAAGTATCATTGCAAAATCATAAGGCAGAAAATTTAGTGGGAAAAGGCAACAAAAACTCCAGTTATTGATAAAGAAAATTTTGTAGTATAAAAATTTTTCTGCTAATAGCTGTAGTAAAGCTAGAAATATATTTCACTTGGGTCAGTGAACAGGCATCAGATAACAAGACAGTACCAAATGGTCCAACACTTAGGCAATCAAAAGCTGAATAGCAATCATATTTTACCTTCTGAATGGTGATCTGTTCTTATCTCATTCCTCCTTTTCAGATACAAGTATATCTCTTAGGTGTAAACATTGAATAAACTATTATCAGTGTTAAGAATGATAAATTGCTGAAGAAAAATATCTGAGAAAAAGAACATTCAGATTTTTCTTATTTGCTTGCTTTCTCTCTCTTTTTCTTTTTTCTTATTTCTTCCTTTCCTTTCTAATTAGTGTGATGGAATTCAGCTGGACTTAATCAATATCTCTCTGGAAGGAATTGCCATTCTAAACATCCCAAGCATGCATGGTGGATCGAATCTTTGGGGAGAGACAAAGAAAAGACGTAGCCACCGTCGGACAGAAAAGAAGAGGTCAGATAAAAGAACCACCGTTATAGATGCCAAGGAATTGAAGTTTGTATGCCAAGGTAAGCTTACAGATTGATATAGGCTATCTGGCTCCATAATGTCAACTCAGTTATATAATTGACCTTGTCAAGGAAAAGGATAGACAGTTCTTAGATATTTCCTTTCTTGTGCATTTAGCTTTTCTGATGGGAAGCACTGCCACAAGGGCACAAACAAAGTTGTACTGCCAATTGCAGTCTATATACTTGCAAACCTGCCTCAGATATTACCTGTTAAGCAGACTAATCACACCATGTGTCACTGTTTGCTTCTGGGACATTCAGTCTAGAAGTAGTTGGAGATTTTGGAGTTGGAAAGTTCTTCTCAGTATTCATAATGTTTCTTAATGTCAGTGCGCATAAAACTTGGGGATAGTTGTGCCCTCTTTCCGACAAGCTTTGGAGAGAGGCGAGGGAAATTACTTCAGAGTAAAGAGAGAAAGCTATCTATACATTTTATGTTGTAATGCTGTATGAATCCTTGAATATTTATGCTGCAGTTGGCTTGCACAGGCATGATAATTTTTTTCAGGGCTCATATACTTTCCTGGTGATTAGATGCACTTATGCAATAAATTTTATTATTACACATAACCCTTGACAAAACCAATAATAAATAATAATTGCTATTCTTCTTTGAGAATCTGAATACCATGCATTGTAACACTTGACTGCACGTCTCAAGTCTGAGTGATTATAAGCCATCACTCTCTTCACATCAAAGGAATGAACAGACCAGACTTCGAAAATGGTCTGGGTTTTGTTTGTTTGTTTTTCTGTGTTTGTCATGCAAAAAGGATTATCTTTTGCTTCAGAGTATCTTCTTGCTTCTCCTTATTCAGACTTTATAAAGATCAGGACTTCAACTGTCTTTTGCTGTTAGGATCCTTTTACTAGTTTTGAATATCCTGTTTTTACATTTCATCAGCACTAATTTTTAAGTCACTAGTTATAACATAGTTCATTATTATGCGTTGTAGTTTTAATTTAGCTAAATTATGTGGATGACAAAAGTTTAGGAATAAAGTAGTTTTTCATGGCTTAGAGGCTACAATAGGTACTAGCATTCAATTTCTGTGAGCTCTAGCAATTTGACATATGTTCTCATATTTGACATATGTATCTCAGTTTGACTTACTGATACACCCTGTCAGCCAAAGTCTCACCAGGCACTAAGCTTCTACATACACTACAATTCTGTATTATGCCCTGATGTTCAAGAGATGGAAGCTGCTAGGTAAAGGACTCACCAAATTTTTTCCTTTTGTTTTGCTTCTGAACACAGGGAGACAGGACATTTATTCTTTTCATAGTAGAGAAACAGACACTATGACTTCAGTTATTGAAATTGTGTGGATCTTTGATACATATGCAACAGTGATTTCAATCTTCTGACTATAACTGATATATTAAAAGGGCATTGCTACACTCAATTTCCATTTTCCTCGACAGGATAAAATAAAATTACAGTAAAAATATTAAAGACTGACCAGAACTTCCCATGTTATCTGTCGAAGTGTTCTTAATGCAGACATTAAGCATGCTTACTTTAGAAAAACTGTTCTCATTACTTAGTTTCTAATCACTTTATATGCACTGTGGATGGAAGCAGCTTCATCCAAAAGGCAATTTTAAAGTAGAGAATCTCAATATCCAAAACTAGATAACCTCTCATATCACTGAGTACATAGATAGTATTATTGTTTGCATCTTCGCTAGCATTCCAGTGCTGAGCAGGAGTATCCTTGGATTTCAGAGTGGTCCATATTTTTTTTGTTCCAGTTTGCAACATTGAGCAGTCTTGAGCATGCAAATTGGATTCCTTTTAAAAGTTTGGGTTGTGTGGGGATTGGAGGTACATGCTCTGGCTGCAAGTGCATGTTTAGTCCATGAAACCAGGCTAAAACAACTCAAAACTCAAAAATGAAGATAGTGTGAACATTTCAGAACCAACTGATTAGCTTTATGAGTCCACTCCTATTCTATACTGCAAAGAACAGTCACTCAATTCTGCTGGCTAAGATAGGTTCTTAGGCTGAGTAGCTTCTTCAAGTCAGAATTCAAGATTATTGCTGAATAATGGAATTCAATCAATTTTATGTCTAGGCTTCTCAAATAGTTTTGATAAATCTGAATCTACTCACTGGGGAAATAACTGACTCTCACTTGAAAGCATTACGATTTTTNTTTTTTTTTTTACTAGCTAGTTATTTTCTTAGGCACTAGGTACTTTTGGCACAATGTACCTTTTAGTTTGAAGAAAACATTTTGCCAGCTGTTAATACCTGGTGCAGAGACAGGTATTGCTGTATTGAGAACCGTGATAAATACATACCTGCTTGTTAACTTCTGTTTATTAGCTTATTCTGAATAAACATCCTTGTAGTTATTTTTATGTCCAAATAAAGTATCTAATCACTTGACAACTAAGCGCTGCACTTCCTAGGAGACAGCAATCAATCCTCATTTTTTCCTATGGATATATATATAAAAAATTTTATATATATGTATGTATATCCGATTTTGCTGTTGAATTTGTTTTGGTTTTTATAAATCTAATTTTTTTTGTGGGACTCCTGAGTAGCATGCACTTTTGCTTTTAGACTTTTTCAATTGCAGTACAACTGTGGGTTTTTCAGATGTGTAGCAATCTGTATTCTTGTCTTTGCTTGTCTGGTTTTATAACTTGACCGTAAACACATGAATTGAAGGTTAGTACTCTGAGTCCTTAGGTGGGGTACTTGCATGGACTATTGGAAGCTGCCTCCTTGCTCTGGGTAGTTTGTTGCCCCTGAGCATGTTGAATAGTGTCAAGGAGGACTTCTCAAACTGCCTGAGAAACCTCTGTGAGGTCCTGCTGCTCTGTTCCCATGCTCTCATGTACAAACCATGTACATGCAACGTGAACATCACTGCAAGAAAAAAGTTCAAATTTCTGCCAAATTATTTTTCTTTCTTAGGTATCTGTACAATGCAGGGAAGGTATATTTCTCTGAGCCCACTACTCTCTTTCTTTTTTTTCCTATTTAGCGTTGCCACCTGATGATGTAAAAAGGCTTGTATTTTCTTTGCCCTTCCCATTATCCTCCTCTGCACACTCAACAGCCAGACCACAATTTGCACTTTAAGTAATCAAATGGATGTCTGCTTAGAAAACAATCTGATTATGTGCATGTAGTCTGAAAACAATATATTGAAATTGAGTGGTTTAAAATGTGCACTATTTAAATACATTCCCTGCTTGTCTTATTAGGGGTTTGGGCATGTATGCTAAAGAGAAACGTTCAGCAGTCATAGCATATAGGTATGTGTGCCTGTGTATTTCATTTCTGTCTCACTAGTAATATTTTAATACAAAACACGTATGAAAATGTATTGGTCTGATTAGCTTATAACTAATTGGAAAAAAAAAACCAAACATATTTAGCTGTAGTGTACTAGGTATTATCATAATCCTTATTAGTGGAAAAAATACTACAGTTTTCATTTCAGCTCCTATGCAGAAGTAGAGAGGGTCTTTCATCACATTTTATTAGAGTAAAAATCATGGTAGTTTTATGATGTAATTTCATTTTAATTTCTAATCTATCAGCAAAATTTCTGTTGTAAAATGTCAATGCATTTGGAAAAAATATAACTGCAGATAGATGTGACAACTTGTGAAAGTAGGTGACTTAGTGTTTTGACATTATGAATCTGACACTTGCAGTGTTTCCATTTGTTGTTTTATTTAAAATCTTCTAGTATGCACATATCTATGATGCATCTATCCACAGGTCATTTACAGATTTTAGATATTACTGTGAACTACCCTTGAACATTATTTAGATATGACTTGTTTTTGGATATTCACAGATACTGATAAATGCCAAAAGTCAGTACTTTGAAAAGATGTACATACTGCATAGAAACAAAACTGTGAGTTGAGAAACATAAATGCAAATAAGTGTGCTACGTGGTTGCAAATTGCATCTAAAACAAGTTAAATCATGACAACATATCTTACATGAAAAATATATACTCCTTATGTTAAGTCTTAAACAGTTCTCTTCCACACATAAATTCTAAATAAAATTTTCAAACCTTTTGTGACAAAAAGGATTTTTTAAATTTTTTTTTAATCTCTCCAGAAAACTTTCTGCTAAATGAAGTTTCCCTCAAGGGGAAAGTTTTTATGCTTTGATTTGTTTTCATTGCTGATGTCCAGTTAGAACCTTATTCTGAAATGGGATCTCTTTTAAAGTCTTAAGATTTGATGGCAGAAATATATGTAACTTGTTTTTGCGCGAGTGGTTCCACTCACCTCAATGGACTCATGCTTGAAGACAATATCTATGAACTATTAATGGGTGAAACCTTTAGACTGTAAATATTTCAGTGAAATATTTTTTTCATATTTATTTTGTACATCACCAGGCACACTGATACTTAACCAAGTCCTTACCAAGTTGATCTGTGCAGCTTGTTAAGAGCTGCAGTGAGCTGTCACTCCACAGACTACTAGACAAATTCAAGACAATGTGCATTCATATCACAGCACCTAGGCATAAACCAAGCTTACCAATATGATTCAATAACTCTGTGTGGAAATCTCTTTTAATAACTGCATTATGACTTTCTGAATGGAAATGCAGGGGCTTTGGAGATGGAATAATGTATATGCAGGCAGTTCACTGCAGTTAAAAGCAGTTCAAGACATGCAGAGACTGTGAAGGCCTTAAAATACTTCAAAATATCCATAAATATTAAGAGAATAGAAAATGCCTTTCTTATTAGGTGTCAAATTCCACTCTACAGGGAGAGAGAAGCTTCCCTATAGCGAGAGAATTCCTGACATGTTCCCTAAACAGCTTATAACTTTGTGAGCTAGCTGTCTAATTTAATTTATGGAGGTCTTTCATAACCTGTACTATGGCTAGGTGACCTTTCCTTGTTGAAAAGTTGAAACTGTGTACTATATACACAGTCTCTGTAATATATACACTAAATATATAGTGTATATTCATTATTTGTAGACTTTGGGTTATTTTTGACATGATAAGGCATGTATAATGAACTCTCTATAATAATATTTTTATTAAATGTTATTGACAATGTCATGGCTACATGCCTTACTTTGCATCTTGTTTAGACAGCTTTTAACAACATAGACATTACCACTTTACCACAGAGAAAAAAAAGCTAATTAGACCTATTTCATAGCTAGTCTATGTTAAGACTTTTAACATTAGTCAAAACGTTAGAAAAAATTCTAAATTTATTCAAACAGTATTTTTTTTTCTTGTCCATGCATGTCCCACATCTATTCTGCAACTTTAAACTAAAGGGCTCATATTTCTGTGTAGAATTTTTTGCTACTATTTTGGGAGCGTGGGTTGTTTACAGTAAATGAAATAATTTTGAGGGCTGTTAAAGTTAGTGTGTCATTAACTTCACTATCTAAAAAATCAACCCTATAGCCAGTAGATAAGAGTCATCTCAGGAAAAGAGTGTTTATCCTGCAATTAAATAAGTATCTAAGGTAGACAGAATAACATACTCACTGGAGGTGACTCTCTTCCCAGTTGAGTAGAACCTAAGGAATAGGAATAGATTGGGTTAGACACCTCCCTTTCTGCAACTAGATAGTGAGATGAATTTCTGTATGTTCTGCTTGTCATGACAGTTCATCAAATACTTGAATAGTCCTTGGAGCAGGAGAATTGGGCACCACTGACAGATAAGACTTGCTGAACTGAACTGTGCTTGCTTTGATAGATCTGATGCTGGTGTATGCCATGTCTTTCCTTAGCTCCATGGTCACCAATCTACTGAGTGGAAATGACTGTGGTAGAGGATTTGTCTTCCCAGTTTGTGCAACCCCTGCTTGAAGTGCAGTTTCCAAGTGCTGGGGATGAGAGCAGGGGAGCACCTGTTTTGGATATTATTGTATGAGCAGTGTTGGGAAATAGGGTAGTATTCAGTGGTGTTACATACTGCCTCATATTTAGTGCATACTGCATTATTTTGTCACCTCTTAAACATCCAAATGACATGCTGAGTACCACTTTTCCTTTGGGTGCATTTGTGTTGCAGCCCTGATTGTACACTGGCCTCTTCCACCTGCTGAGCAGCAGTGACCAGCCACTGTCTGAGCAGCAGCTGGGTGGGCAGTGGGAGCTGCAGTCTCCCTGGGGCAGCTGCGACGTGCAGCTCATCACTGGGTGAGGTGTTGATCTCTGGCTTTGCTGCGAGTTCACCCTGGGCAAGGAAGCCTTACTGATGCTCCCAGTGGAAGCACCTCTTCCTGCAACTGAGAAGTTCCTTCTACTCTTACATATTAGTTTCCAGGTTTTCGTTGGTTCTTCTAGAAACTGTGGAACAGGGTGTTCCATACTGTGATGTGTTTCCAGTGAGCAGTAGCATCTTATATCTGGCAGCAGTGCTTTGGGGGGGAGGGAAAGGGAGAAGGAGAAAAAAAGTAAAAACCAAAGGATGTAAGACATAAACATCACAGTTTTCCCATAGTAACAAATTTCTTCTGGTAGAGCTGTAATTTTCCTAACTCAAAACTTGGATTTTGGCGGACTGTCTGAAACAAAGGTTGGTACTCAGATCTTTTTGTCTCATAGTAGCTAATGAAGATTGTGTGGCCTTGGCTCCTTATTTTCGCTTCATGTTCATATTTACTGGAACGGCATATTCAGATATCAAAAAGGGCTAAATGGCATTTTGTCCTAACTGTTTAGTTAAATTGTACATAGCACCATTAGTTTGTAAGATCTCTGTTCAAACATTTACTTTACCAAGCTGTTAAAGATAGTGCAGGTTTCCTAATAGGAGAATGTGGGCTGGAATGTCATGATTTTATTATGCTACTGAAAAGACCTTTTCCTGTATTTTCTTCCACCTTTACTACCCCCTATGCCCCCATCTCCAGCAGTAAAGTTTTGGGGGGCTATTATCTTTCTCTCTCTCTTCTTTAAAAGAGGCTGTGTTCAGTCCAAGCCTTACTCATACAAGTAGCTCCATCAGTGTGCAAGATAGAGCCCGTAACTCGTAACACAGTTTTAAGCTTTCAGAAATATAAATACAATGTCTTTCGGCTGTGAAACACTGAGTTTATTGTTATTAGAAATTAATAGGACCTTAAAAATGGCTTGATAGTCTGATTTGGTTTTGTATTTATCAAGCATGTATATATGTTTCTGTGCAATATAGATCATAGTAGAAAAACAATTTCCTTTTATTTACAAGGCAGTTGAGATTGTCATTGTATTATACTTTTTGGTGCACAGAATGTTCATTTTCTTTCAAACGTTATTCATCGAAAGAGGATAATTATGGTGTATTTCACAGTCTGCCAGAAGGAAAATGTATCTTTGAAAAGTTTCATTTCCCTTAAGTTGCTCATTTTCTATAGGAAGACAGAGCTATTAAGTAACATACCCATGACAAAGATTGATTAAAATGGCATAAAGGACTATCTTATCTCTAAGTACAGAGCTTTACATGTATAACTCCTATGACATTAAATGCAGTAGGTGAAATTAGCTATTGTAAAAAAAAAAATTCACAGTAAATTGGTTCCTACAGAGAAAAAGGTGAAGGTAGGAGGGATGGCATGTTAAGTAGCAGCAAGAAGTAGGAAGTTACTTATTGTTTCAGGATGTGTCTATAATGTAGCATCCAAATAATCACACCAAGTTCTCTGCTATCAGCATTACTGGATTATTCTGCTGGGGCTCACTTTAGCTGCTAGACTGGAAACATCACCTTGCTGATGTGCATTCTCATATTGGGCCAGCTACTTAGAGCAGCTCAGGCTCCTCTGCAGCATTCAAGGTGAATTTAGCCCAGGTCTGGCTGACCTGGAACAGGAGTATGCCCTAGAGTGCCCCTTTTGCAGGGCCTGTGGCACAGACCTCAGCACAGGTGTGTGCAGAAGGCTCATATGACCTGTTCCAGAGTTTTCCCAGTGCTTCACTTGCCTTTACTGGGAGCCCTTTGTAAGCCTTGCACCTCATTAACCCAGGTAAATGGGTCATACACTTACCTGTATGACAGCCATTAGTTAAGACATAAATGATAAGGGATATGAATGCAATATCCAGATATTTTGTTGGAGTTTTTTTCCCCTATCCACTGCAGACTTAGTAACACATACCATTTTTTGTTGTAGCAAAAACTGATCAGCTTACCCAGGCTTTTTTTTTTTTTTTCCCCCTCCTTTTTTGCATAATTGTTTTTCCATTTCTAGTACTGAAGGCAATGGTTACCATGCTATTTATCTCTGGAAAGACTTGACTGTCATTTGAAAATACACCTTGCAGGATGTGAAGCTCTTTGACTATCTCATTTGTACGTGACAGGAGAAGTATAAGTTTGCTTTTCCTGAACTCTTTCTTTGAGTCTTTCCTCCATGTTGATCTTCCTCTGACTTTACTTTTGCTACCATGTTTCAACTACCATGTCCAGCTTAGTGGCATAACAGCAGATACAGCAGGTGAGTGGCTGTTATTTAAAAGTACATGTCATGCCTCAAATACAGATATTTGTATAAGAGCATCAGCACAAGGCATAAATCCTTTTGCTCCTTTTGAGTGTAATTCCACTGAAATGACCAGATTTTTGTGAATGAAAATAAAGTACCATAGCTTAGGAAGGAGTATCACCTTTTTTTTTTTCTGTATTAGCATGCAGCTGGAAATAATTAGCAAGTCTCAGATTAAAGCTACTACTATTAATATGAGTGCATGTGTGGATATTTTTAAAAATACAGGTCTAATGACACTTTGAGGTTTGTAATAGTGTAAATATGTGCCTTTTTCTCAAATTCACCAAGAATTCCATAAAAACAAGTGAATGAATTTCTTAAATTACTCATTGAATACATCTTCTACATTCTATATTGTTATAGGTACACACACTTTTTTTTATTATTATTTTCATTCTTTTTTAGGGCTTAAGTTTTATTTTCTCCTGCTGTATAGTGCCATGAATAACAGTCATTACAAAAGTGAAATGGAACAGAAAGTAGCCCCATCTTAGTTATAAAATAACTATATCCTGTTATGGTACTTTGATACAGTGTTTTTCTTTAATTAACAAAGTGAAAACATCTGTTACTATCTTAACATACATTTTGGGTTTCATATCAGTTTTAAAATTCGTGTGTTACTCTGCTTCTGAAGTTTTTCAGTTATAAATTATTTGTCAATGTTAGCTTTCTTCTGAAAGCTTACAAAAAGTCAGCAATTAACCTACTACAACAGGTGTTTCCTTTCTTGGGGGAAGGAATGCCTATGATTATTGTAATTTAGATTCCTGTGTGAGTTAAGGAATTGGCCTGTTACTAAAAAACATTGCAAGCACATGGAAAATGTTTAAAATTAAGTAGAAAGGTTGCATGAATTTAAGACTGACACAGGCTTAACCCCTTCAGGCTCTCTTTTCATGTGAATGATACTTGCATAGTTGCAGTTATGGCTTAGATTTACAGTAAGAAAGATATGTTTTTATATTGTGACCTTTGTATGAAAAGTTTCAATAACCATTTTGCAGTATTCAATTTGTGTAATGGCAGACAAGCATTCCCTAGGAATACTGATAGCATATTACTCAGATTGTTTGCTCATTTAACCCTGCCCCAGGTGCCGGAATCTTTAGATTAAAGATACAGAAATAAAAATAGAATAGCCTAGCAGATCATTTTTGGCTGCTGTAACACATAATCATATCCTCTGATCCATTCTAGTTTTCTATTACTTGTTAATAGAAAATTTCAAGTTCCTTGAGTGTCTGCAAAAGGTGTCAGATTGACAGCAATTTAATTTTGAGTAACAACAGGAGAGACAGCTTCAGTTAATGCACACATTAGTATTACTGATAAAAAAAAGTAAAATATTCTAAAAATATTGATGATATTAAGAACCTGATAAGACCTCAGGTTGTGCATATATACATTTGCCTTACTTACTAGAGGCAGAAGTAGCATTTACAAGAGGAAATTAGTGTTTAAGTGTAATAAGACAAAAATGTAAGATTCAGTTTGTTATATTAAAAGGACTGAATTTTTTCTCTTAGTGGTGGCTTTTTTTTCACTCTGCAAAGGCTTGTATTAACAAAAGCAGTCAAATACAAGTAGCTATAAATACATATTGGAGCCATGCAAGTATTTTACTAGTGCCTAATTACTCTGCAAGGAGATAGGGCTTTGGGTGGGGTTTTCCATATTTGCTGTTAAAATCAATTTAAAGATTTCTTCGTTCCCCTTCTTTCTCCATTTGTTTTCTTGCACCCATAGTCAGCTAGCAAATATGATGTTAGCAGAATACTCTGTGGGTAAAGCAACAAAAAAAGCTGTTTGATAGTAGCATTGTTTCAGTCACATATTGTGAGACCAAGTGCAAATCTGGTGATTTCGTGCACTTGTGCTGACGATAGTAAAATTAGAGGAGAGGAGGTTTGGTCAAACGATGTCATCTCTGTGACCTGCTCAATTTTTTACCTGCTGCCTTTAAATCATAACCTCCCTCCTGACACCGTTGAGTATTGCCAGTAAACCAGCAGGTTGTTTATAAGAGCACATTGTAAAATAGTTTGTGTTGGAAAGAATGAGCTGCCCAACAAATTAATGGCATTGTGAGGTGCTGCCTGCTGGGGTGAAAATAAATTGTAAGAAAATACAGGGAGACAGGTAATGGGCACTAGCCATGCTGCACAACACTTCTCAAACTGCTGCTGAGTGTGTGCCAATAGATATGGCAATAACTGTCAACAAGATTTACACTACTTTCACATTTACACAGTGAGAGTAGAAAGGTTGAAAGAGTTCTATAATTTTATTTAAAGTTTAGCGCCAACTATTTCTGGACCTACTATTTCCAGGCAACAGGGTTACAAACACACTGCTTATCTTTCATATGTGTCAGTGGGAGGGTTTTTATTACCATCAAAAGTCCTTGAAATCTGACATCAGAAAAATAGCAGTGAAGCAGAGGTATATACTTAATTGCAAAATCCAAGTAGGTACAAATTTCACCACTTATTGTATATGTTGTGGTTTCTGATAGCACTAAATTGTGCTGCCTATTTATAGCCCCAGTGGGTGGTTCCTGCAGGTAATACATTTTCTGGCTGTGCTTCTTTCCCTGATATTGAGAAGGCACAGCTTAAAGTCCCCATGTTGGCTTTGTTGTCCCCTTGGCACTGCATTCCATGGTGTAGAAATCTGCATGAGGCTAATTGAACAATTTTAAAGGTCCACTGCACAGGGCTCAGGAGTTGTCCCATCATCCTCCTTATCAGTATTCAGACACGTCTTTACACTTAAATAACTTTCAATAGTTGTTAGCACTGTAGAAATGGTAGAATTACAGGCTTGAGCTGAATCTTCTTATTCTGGTTTGCACATCTCAGTGGAACTTGTAGATACTTTCTATGTGTGCTACTATATAATGAAAACTCTGGATACTAGTTAAATAATTTCATCTTACCAGAAAGGCTGGCTTACGGTTTTCAGGGGATTCAGCTGCCAACCAGTAAGGAGCCTTTTTTCAAACTATGGACTAGAGCAGTGATGGATTTGCAATAGATTACAGAAGATATTTGTACCTTCTTTGTTTTTCTTTCCCGTGTGTCTATTACAGTCAGGAAAAAAGTGATATCCTTACAAAAACCCCAGTAATTTCAGAATTCAATAGATTATCTGAGGCTGACTAAACCATTGCTTGCATTACTTTATATCAACTGTATGAACAAATTGGCAGTTAGTGATTATTATTTATTTTTTCTGTGGTAACACCCAAAGGTCTTGGACACTAGGTGCTTTATAAACACAGATCAAATGGACATTTCCTGCTTGAAGAATCAGAGGCCCAAAGATAATTTAGGTTGGAAGAGACCTCCAAAGGTCATCTAGACCAACCCTCTTTGCTCAAAGCAGGTCTAATTGGATCAGTTTGCTCAGGGGCTTGTCTAGACCTTACACTCTAAAAACTCTAAGGATTTATGTTCTAAAGTTCATTTGCTAAAATCTAAGGGCTTGGTTGCTGAATGCAAGGTTAAGAAGTCCAATTTCATACTGCATGTATGTGGCAGTCAATATATAATCAGCTTTATTTTCATCTGTCTTATTCACTCAGTCATAGACTTAGCTGACCCTGTAGTCCTATCCTAGAAGCTCCTAGTTCAGTCTTAGTTCTCTACTGGGGACTTCCTTTTTGGAAAAGGCCTCAGAATAGCCACACCTGGGCAAAATCAGCCCTGTCAAGTGAAAACACAGAGGAACTCTCACCCCCGCTGGAAAAGTACACTGAAATTGATGCTATTGTTACTTTTTCTGATCAATGTTCCCTGCCTTTTCTTTTCAAGTTTGTAAATGATCCTTTTTGGCTGCTTCAGG
>VZTT01009672.1:22525-43022 GCA_013400855.1 Buphagus erythrorhynchus
TTATCTCTTCTTTTGAATAAGCCTCTGTTGGAGCAAACAATGAATAGGCTGTTTTCTTTAGTTTACCTATTTTTTTCTGAGTCCTAGGAAACTTAGATGCCAGATATATAACTACACATCTTGTATTTTAAGGAGTAAGAATATTTTAAGGTTTAGAAACTTCCAGTTCTTTAACAACCAACGTGTGATATTAATGGTCAAATTTCAGACTATTAATGAGGCTCCTAATATCAGTCAGGAAATTAGATATTAATAATGGACCTGAATCTAACCCAGTGAAATACTCTAGAGCTTTGGAAGCATGTACATTCTGACCTGAATAGAAGAAAAACAGCTTATGTCACCATGAAAGCAATCCAGCTAAGTCACTTGTGTACAGAACAGCTTGCACATGGTAGCCTAATATTTCAGGTGTACCCCCATGTAAATTCTTTCCACATCTGACTTAACTTTCCAGATGTTTTCAGACCAGTGTGTCTGAGAGGAAGGACAAGTGGAAAGTATTCTTTCTGTGCAAAACATATACTTGAGAACCACCTAAAATGAACAGATAACTGAAACAGTACCATATATACTGTTAGTTTTGTATATGTTATCAGTCCTGGAAGGTATTTATAGACTAAAACTAAAAATTCTGTTTTTCTGAAGGCCTTGTGAATGAACTTTTGTATCCAAGTTTTTGAACTGTGAGCCTCTCCATTATTTTCTCGAGGGCCACAGCTCATTCTCATTTTCATGATAGCATCTCATTTTTATTAGTTTACGAAGACTCCAGTGCATAAAACATATGTAATAGTAGTAGCCATAAAATATACTGGAAGTAGCTATTTCCAGTAATTTAATACATTGCCTTTGGCTTTAAGTACCAAAACAAGTCTTAGGAAAACTCTTTTCCTACAGGCTATACTTCCACCAGTCTCTCAGCTGGTCATATAAAGTAGCTTTCTTTCACGTCTTAGCAATTCAAAGTAAAAGGAATGATAATTTTTGTCTGTTATTGTTGATTAAATGATAGACCCCTAATTCTCAGAATATAAAAACTGTATTCCTTCTCCAGAATAAAATGAAAGCTGGGGAAAATGTGTTTGTTTGAATAATGTGTGGAAGGATGGAGAGTAAAGGACTCTGTCCAAACCCAAGTGCCATACATGAGTTTTACATAGGCCCCATGCACTCCTGGGGCTTTTTACTGAAGATAAATATAGCATGATTATAAGAACTAGCAAAATTCAGGTAGCACTTTGACAGCATCAGTCATGTTTCATGCTGTCAGATGAAAAACTTCTGTCACAAAGCACTGAACACCCTTCCCATTCAAATTAATTCATAAGACACTGCGGATCTATTTACCTGTTTAGCCTGTATTGCATGCTGTACCTCCATATCAGTCTGATTTAACTGCCTCAAGTTCTTCAGTAACCAGAATGATTCTCTGTATATCCAAAAAATCTAAGTAATTCAGAGAATTGTAGCCCTGAGTCTTGTTTGATTTCTTTTACATACATAATGTTCAGTGATCTAGAGGTGGTGACGTTTCCTTGTTTTTGTTGGAGTACTGCTCAGGAATCTCCCTTCCTTTTCATCTCCAGACTACATTTTCCATCTGATTTAATATGATGGGATATCTTATAGATACTGGGGACTGGGGAAGAGGTGTGGAGGGAGCACTGAAGAATGTGTAGAAGATAACTTTCAGGAAATTTGAAAGACAAGTCACTTTCTTCCGTAAAGAAGACCTGATTCTTTTATTCATTCACCAACCATTTAGAGATTCTTTCCTAATTTTTGCATCTCAATAGTCTTCCATTTCAGTAAGATTTTTTTAAAGAATGTGTTTTTGTTGAATGTCAGGAAGAAACTTGCCTTAATAGGAATCAGTTTGGCTTTTCTACTGTCCTTATTTCAGTATCAAACATGTAGTGAAGTGAATAGATAAAATGTTTAGATTTTCACTATGTTTGATTTTAGGTGAATATTGGTTGCCCCACCTTGCCAGTGATACAATGTAGAAAAAAGCTATAAAGATCTATAGGGATGTGAGTTTTTGATGGCTCTTGTGCCCAATGGAGAAAGCTAGAGTCTTCAAAACAACAAATTTCAGGTTCTTAGTGTTTTGGTTGCTTAGTTGTTGGTTTTATTTGGGATTTTTTATTTTTATTTGGGGGGTTTTGTTTGGGTTTTGTTGTTATTCATGTTGTTTATTCTTGTTGGCACTAGCTTCACCTTTGTCTTGTGCAGAAAATGAGAAATGTTTGGGGATTGATCATACCTGTGGGCATTTCAATGAGAATCTACCCAGTTTTATAAGTGATATGGTGTGCTTTGTTATGTGAAAATTACTTAAAACCTGAATCTGTTTTAGTTAAGAATTTCAAGAATCTTCAGTTTACACGTTGTCTGAGAAATGGTTTCATTAGTCTGGCTAGGCCAGGATCACCATTGAGAAAGACTATGAAAAACACCGCCTGGCCATTAAGAGTTTTCTCTATGAACAAGGTACACATTCATGAAACAGAAAAACACAATCTGACCACTTCCATGAGGAAGTGACCAGAACAAGCATTTATTCCTATTTGTATAGTGCCCAGCACACCCCCAGCCCTAGCTTTGAATAATGTTTTGTAACCATGGTAATTCAGGTGAGAAATAACCACAATTAATCTTCTTTCAAAACTGTGGTATAGAGAGTATTGGACTTTGTTCACCTTGTTTGTGGGTAGAATTAAGAGGTGACTAAGTGCTCTGCAAAACATTACATTGCAGAGTTCTTTGGAGATGCCTTCTAGGAACATTTCCACTGCCTAAGGGGCATTTCCACTGCCTAACTTAGGTAGTGGTGTTAGTCTGCTGTGCGCTGCTTATTGCTTCCTGCTGGTCATGGCTTTTTGGAAAATGTGATTGTTGGGAGACTCATCTCCTCATTTAGATGCTTCGTTTAGGTGTGCAACTCTCAGATGCTTTTTCATATCTGCCCACAGCTCCTAGTTGTTTTTTCTGGTGCATCACCATGACTTGATATATATAACGCTACCAGAAGTATAAAGACATTTGAGTTGTGGACTTAGATATGCAGACAATCTTTTCTTAATACTTCTTCCTTTGTAATCTTGCTTTTGAAACAACTAATTTATTCAATTATTTTAAAATCCAACAGCCTCTTACTGAAAAAGAAGGTTCCTTTGTCCTAGGCCTGACCCGCAACAGTAAGGAAGAAACCCCCTCCTAGCTAGTGGTATTCTTCCATATCTGTTAGTGTTACTTTCCTTCATTAAAAAGAAGAAAAAAAAAAAAAAAGATATTAAACAGTAAATCAGCTCTGGAAGAAGAAAAAAGATGTATGAAAATACTTAATGAAAGCTAATCACTGTATACTTTATAGGTATCAAGTAAGCCTTAATCATAACCCTGCTAGGTGCTAGCTTTTTGTCTAACAAAAATTAAGTGTTTCAATAATACCAGGCTATTATATTGGTTGTTTTTGCACTATGGAATTTCTAAAATTAACCAAGAGCTCCATGCCCCCTCTTACATGAGCTGCAAGCTCACTGCTTTTTGTGATGGATATGGTGTTAAGTGTAAGCAGGGTATTATAAACTGAAGTCAGATTTTATGAGCCCCTACCAACATGTGGACTGACGATACAGTGCCCTTCATTTAAGGAATAGGAAAATTCTGAAACCGCTTTGGAATTTGTAATAGCTGAAAACATCAGTCTAGTTCAAATTCCATGTTTCTGTTTGCCCTTTGACTGATTATTAGATTAGTTTAACTTTGAACCTACAAACATAGAGCAGGAGCTAAAAAGTAGTGTTGCACTTTTTTCATAGCAAAATTATGATTATGAAAGACTCTTCACCTGGGAAAATTCAAATCTTCACCATAAACATAATGGTGCTTTAAAAGGGAACTAATGATATAGTTTATGAATTTTAATTTCTGTTTTAAAAGTCAGCAAATGCACTTTCTATAAATGTAAACCATCTGTTGGCACCTTCTAAAAGACTAGAATTCAGTTCATCCAAGTATGAATTATTTATTTAGGATTTTTTCCCTAAGTAAACTCTTGGTTTTCTTTTTTTTTTCCTCTCTACCATAATAAAGCATGTTTCTGTGTTATGTGAAGTTTCAAAATCAACGCATTCATAATGGTGACATATACAATGTGAAATATTTTGAATTAATGTGAAATATTTTGAATTAAGATTGCATCATAAAGGTAGTAGAGAATAGTTTCTGTGGAAGCATAGTTTGTGACACATTAAATTGAAGTCCTTTTAATGAGTATTTTTGGTTTCAGGTATTATCAATGTCAGGTAAAGTGTAAGGCAATGGTGGAGTTGCTATTGTAGTTGTATCACAATTCCTTGGAGAGGTGTGTTGCTTTCATAAATCTTTACAAGCTAAATGACAGCATATATCTGTGTATATTTGATGATTAATTTAACAAGAGCTGGAGTAAAATTGTAGGCATACACTTCCAATAAGCATCTATATTGAAACAGAGGTATGTTGATGGCTCTTTCTTTGGTAGAAATGCAGCACAAAGTGCATCTTCAGATCCTAAAGAAGCTGTGGCTGGCACTTGCTAGTTTTATGACACTTCCATCTCACATGGTTTATTTATTTATTTATTTATTTATTTATTTATTTATTTTCTGGCAGCTGTTCTTGATGAGATATATTTGGACACTGGGGAGAGGAAGCAGAAACAGATGATCTATCTTGTTGCACTTTGCTAATTAGAACAATTCCCAGTGACCTCCATCTGCATAGTTTCAATTTTGCCTTTGAATCATGAATCAACAAACATTTTCTCTATTTGGTATCCCACTGTTCCTTGATGCTGTGAACAAATAGTATGTTAGCCTTGTCTTTCTTTTCTTCTCCAAAAAAAACTCTGTTTGCTAGGAATTGACATTTATTGCAGTGCAACCTGTAGAGACTTGTTTGGCCATACCAATGACCCCACCATTGAACATTAACCAGTTTTGTCACAGCATGATGGGTGCTAAGGGGCAATCATTACCTGCTTTATAAACCATCCTTATTACAGATCTTATTTCCATTAGAGCCTGTCATTCAGTGGCCTGTCACACTCAGTCTCCAATCATTTCCTGTCTTTACTAAAGTCAGTCTCTTCACTGCTCATATTCTTCTGTTCTTTTACTAGATTAATGTGAAACATTTACTATCCCATAGATGTTTCTGTCACTGCTGTCAATTACAGCATGCAAAGGATGAGGGATTATGATGAAAACTTTTGCTGAAGTAAAAGTTGATTTTGGACTGGAAATGTGTGCTACTTCATGACCAGCTTTCAAAATCTATGTGCCCCTCAGCTGTGGTTTCTTCATAAATCCTCTTTAAATTAATGCCAGGAGTTGTCTTCTGATTTCTTACCTGTTTTATATTTGTATAAAAGTTGAATTGAGGTGTGATGAGCAGTACCTTTTACTGATAGCATATTTTCTCATAGGGTGTGATGAGTTTCCTACATCTATTTTGTGATTTCAGGATCACTTAGGGGAAGCTTGGGAAATGAGTACTCGTAATTATTTAAGCACTTTGAGACTCACACAGAGCCACCATCTGGGACTGCCCATTTCTCTCCATTTGTTGGAGAGAGGACCTGGATTAACTAACTGTTACTTGTCATTCAGGTGTTAAAAGCCTAAAAGAAGCTGAAGATGTACTTGCTCTTGCCCACTTGCCCCCTCTCCATCCCCCCTAGTTCAACAGGTTTTGTTCCCTGATATTTTGTATATATTTTGTTTTAGATAATTACTCTGAGCTGTTGTTTTCTAAGTTCTTGAAGTACTTTCAAAATTATTTTTTTCCAACCACATACATTTGTTAAAATAAAAGGCAGGGTGATATCATGTCAATTTCAAACCAGATTCAACCGTATATAGATCTTGATTGGGTTAAATAGTTATGTGTGTCCATAGCTTTAAGAACACTCCCCTGCTGTATTATTTTCAATTTACTTTCACTGGATTTGCAGAGGTACTAAACATTCTTGTAACTACTTGCATCAGTTTCTCAAGTGTAAGACCTCATCAATTACTTAATGTAATTTAAATGTTGAATAAGCTTTGTAGTTAGAGATCCATTACTGTAATAAAACCTGAAAATTCATTTAAACATGTATTATGAAAATTATTTAAATAAGATTTTCAATTTAAAAAATCAATTTAATAATTTTATTCTCTTACAGTGTTTTAATAATGTTCAAATCTATTTATGGTATTTATAGTGCAATTTTTAAAAACCCAAAACATATAATATAATATATTTATTATTTATATGATACAATAGATTTGCCAGAATCAAAATAATGTTTCCATGTTATTAAAGCAAAATATATTATTTTGTTTAGAACACATTTTGTAAGAATTTAAAGAAAATTTCAATATTTTTAAATTTTATTCCAAAAACACTGGAAACATTATTGCCTATGTATTGGAATTATAAGTTGACTACTAGGTTTTCAGTCTCTTCTCATTTTGGATTTGGACCCAACACAGGTAAAATTTGCATTTCTTATAGCTGACATTTATGTGGTTTTTATCTTTGCTAACATGCTTTGAGACCACATTTGCACAGCAGAGCAATCTTTTAGATCAAATAAATGGGAGAATTACCCAAATTCTATTCTGTTAATTGGTGTGAGTAGTTTTACTTATTTCAGTACAATTGTTCAGTGAGTAACAAAAACAAGCCAGCAAGCTCAGGAAGTAAATAGCTTTTATCGAATCCGTTTTCTCTGTTGTTTCATTCTCCTGCCCCTTCCTCTGGAGAAGAAACAAAGTTGGTGGGGAAAGATATTTTCAATTTGAATTTTAAGGAGTCATTCCATATCATAGATATGGTATGTGGTCGCTACCACTGAAGCAAAGCTGAGTCTGGCACGCCGCAGGGTTGCGCAGTGTCCATGCAATTCCTCACGCAGGCGGGAAGGGATCTGCTCTGCCATGGCATGGAAGCCTGCTCTCCTGGGACACAGCTCAGCGCTGGCCTTGGTACATCCTTGTCAGAATAGCACATGCCTTGTGCCTGCACCTCTCTGCTTGCCCAGAGATGCTGCTGGCTCAGGCAGGGGGCTGGGGGCCAGCACAGCCAGAGCTGCACCCTGCGGGAACCAGGGAGTGTTTTCCCGTGAGAGCTCTGCATACAGCGGCATCTGCTATTATCCTAATCGAGTTTCTACATAAACATAAAGTCAGAGGCAGCTTCCCAGAGCTATAGGCATTTAACTTAAACATTTATCGTTACACTATAGCAACTGTGCGAGGCCAACATCTCTCAGTCTAGTTGGCTCAGCAGCTTGTTTTGTAACACTCTCAGAGCTGCCAGCTCTCAAGACATTTGGTGTTTTTCTTCAGTCCCCAAATCATGGAATCATGTGACACAGTAAGAATATCTTTCATTTTATTAAAAAAAAAAAAAAAAAAAAAAAAAAAAAAAGCAGAGGGAAAACAAAACAACAAAAAAAAAGCCCTGAAACATGAAAAAAGCCCTGAAACGTGAAAGAATATTTTTTAACCTTTCTGAGCACAAAGAAATGCTTGGAAATACTTCTCTCGTCAGGACCTAAACCTGAATAAAAGGACTCTTCTTCCAAGCTGTATGTTTGTGTTTTTAAGAGAGTCTCATTCTGAGGGGGCAGACAGGTGATTTCTTGAACAACTGAGGATGTGTGTTCTGCACTGGAGATACATTAGATGCTCTTGGGATGGAGTCAGAAGAGTTTTTCTTTTTCTTCTGTTTATTGAAGAGCTTTCATGTCTTTGGGTATGAGGTCTCCTTAAAATTTACTGTCACTGACATTTCTATTGAATTTAGATGGTCTAACTTCATATTCAAATATTATTATTATTGATTTGGGAAGTCATAGTAGGAGTAGTTATATTTTAGGTATTAGCACTATTCTGAGGTCACCAATTACATTTTATGGAGAATAGTTTTCCTCCATTCTGTTAGTGATGTAAGTTATGAATACTCATAAGATTTCTTAGAAGTTTATTTCACATATTAAGATGTCAGTGGGTTTGGAGTTCTGGTGAAAGCCTGGCCTACATTGCCTAGGATGAAAGCTTGTTCGGTCTCTGCCTATTTTGAAAAAATAACCCATGCCTAAACAGAAATCTTGGATGCTGCAGATTTGAACCTTGGTCCTGTGAGGACAGAATCCAAGTCCTCAAATGCAGTCAGACATTGCAGCCAATAATCTGTACTGTGGAAGGATGAGCATGTAGCCTGAGTTCTCCCTTCTCCAACGCAGTCTAGAGACCACTGCAGCATAAGAACCATTTCTTACAATTGTTTTGGCTTAGAGGATTTATTTAGCCTAATACCCAAATCTATATTGCTCAGTAATTTGCAGAAAAACCAATTTGTAGAAGATGAACTCAAAATTTGTATCCACAAGAGACTAGTAATAGTTAAGGAAAATTATGTCAGCCTGCAGGCAGGTCATTGACTGAATTAAACAAAATCTCTTTAGTTTCTTGCCTACTCTGAACTGAAGAATGTAGATTTACCTCACACTTGGACTTTTATGGAAATGTGTGTGGAAATGTACAAATCACAAATGTTCAATAATCTACTGCAATATGTTATATTTTTCTGATGAGTTATTTTACAGCTGTTCTTAGTACAATACTGTGACACACAGTATTTTATTTTTATTTCCTTTCTTTCCTTACTTTTTATATTGCTCTTGAAGAAGAACGTTTGATACTCTTTCTCAAATGTATGCTTACGATTTCTCATCCTTTGTAGGTTTTGTGTGTGTGATGCCATGTGGTCATTTTCTCAGACAATCAGAAAAATTTATTTTTCTTTTAACATGTTCTGAGACTAGAGAAGTGGCTTACACAGTAGGGTGTCCAGTTTAATAAATGAATATATGCACACTCAGCTCAGTTTTTTTTCTTCTAAGAGCATTTTAGCACAATACTGATTTTTTTAGATGAAAAGCAGAAGAATAACTGCCATATAATCAAACTATGTTACTCCTCCTTTCTCTGAATACCTGTGCTGTCTGCCTAACAGAGATGACAAGAATTCCTACAAGATAAGTGTCAGTACCTGAAAGGGGTTTGCTTCCTTACATCAGACAAATTATGGTTGCCTTATATGTCTTGAGTTACAAAGTCTCTATTCCCCTTGAAACTGCAATCATAGCTCAATTAATATTTCTACTTATCTTACTTATTTGAATTTGTTTCAGAATCCTCCTTTACTTACTCCTCTGGTAGCATTTTCTGCTGTAGGTTCAAAAGTTTATTTCATAAATTTATTTCATAAGGAAGCTGATGCTTTTATAAAGTATTTTAAGTTTGTCTTCTTTTGGTTATCTTTGAATGTTTCCATTTTCTTGCATTATAAAACAGCATATCAACCTAGTTAGGAAGTCCTGTATTTGGAGGAAAAGCTAAGATGAGAACTGATGATGATAGAGAAAGTAGGACAAAATTATGCTGATGTTCATATGAAAAAGATTTACAGTGGAGAGGCTGAAGCATCTCTTTTGAGCTTAGTGATATTTACATAAACTTCCCTAAAATCATCTTTTTACATGAAAGATTGCAGGTAAAAAGGTAAAAAAAGATGGTATCTATAAGGTGATGGTAAAAAAAATTGTTGTCCTGGTTGGAGGATCTCTGATTTGTTGCCTTTATAGAGAAAAGCCAGAAAGCCTGTAAGGTATTTTATATCCCTTGACATCAGAAATCTGTTATGATTTCTATGTCTTGGATCCCAGGCATTTCTCATTTATCATGCTTTTGAGCCTAAAACTTTCTGGCTAACAGTTTTGAACATTACTTTTCTCTGGCATCAGCAATAACCTTACCTAAACTGAAAAAGCTTGGGGTTCAAGCTCCACTTTATTTTGTGTTCTTATACTCTTGCTTGGCTTGATTGCTTATATAAGTTTAAAAGAACTCAGCAAGTGGGAAACAGAAGCTACAAATACTGTATGAAGAGTATGCAGTGACTGCTTCACCATTTACACTGAAGATGAAAAACAGACCAGTATGTAAACAGATGCAAGGCAAAGATGAATGCAAAAAGAATGAGGACAGGAATAAAAGATAGGAAAATAAGATTTGGGAATATTTCATCATTTTTCTGAGAAAATACTGGCAGATCTCTCTTCACTTTGGTATAATCAGAATTTCAGAAAGGCCTTTCTGCTTTGGGCATATATTTGAAAATAAAATTTAAAAAAAGAAAAAAAAAGAAAAAAAAAGTATCTACATATGAATCTACATATGCAATTACTGAACTTTTTGGATGAGGGTTCAAAATTTGCCATTCATCAGATATGTAGTCCTAGGTTATTACTAGACCAAACAAGGTTCTGCTTTGTGAACTCTGACGAATAAAAATATTTTCTTCAGACAAAGAAAAATATCTTACAAGAATCATGTCTGTAGTCAAAGTAAAAACCATTATGTTTTAATAATGAAAACATTGCTTAATTCAAATTTAGTATCACCACCAAAACATGAGGGGAAACAAAGGGAAGACACAGAAAGAGAGGGCAGGCAAAGAAAATTACTTACACAGAAAATACGCAGAAAAATAACACTGTGGCATTGAAGAACTGAGGTGTGTATTATTTCTGTCATGCTAATTTTGTAGTGTTGAATTTAAACAAACTGATAGGGCTCACTTGCAAGTGTTTTGAGTTCCATAGGATTCAGGAGAGTTTAAGTTGTTGACCTGCATACCATTCTGTGACTGTCTCAGGCAGAGGGAATTGAAAGTCATACTAACCCCTAACACAAGGAGCAAGAGGAAATATCTTGCTTAAAGTCATTTCATTGTGAGGAAAACGTGATTTGAATTGCTTAGACTTTTAAGCCTTATGTTGTTTCTTTCAGCTAAAGACTTCCAGGCAGGGAAAGTTCATCTAAGTAGACACAAAGCAAGACTGCAGAAATACTCCCTCACCAAAAGATACACTGTTATGTTGTGTATCTGTTCTTCACAATCTTCATCTCTCCAGTCTATAGAAATTTGTGCTGTGCTAATTCTGGAATATTTTGTAGCTCTTTCTGTAAATCTCATGAGTAGAGTACTCTGCTTTTGCACTGGGAAGGTCTAAAATCTGATTGATAAATCTACCCTCAGCAATATAATATTCAGCTATTTTTATAATAAAGTGTAATAGTTAATAAATGCATATTTCTCTTTTACTCACAGTAGATTTTTCACAAAGTTAAGAAATAAACTCTTTTTTCAAAGCAATTTTGCTCTGATGGGCATGTTGAAACTTGAACAATTAAAATCCCATTTTAATGATTCCTTACTGTCATCATTAGAGTTGGATAAGCATAGCAGCATTTGCTGTAGTGTTTCCACATATGTACATTTCAGACTGAAAAGTGCAGTGCACAGTCATTCAGGACCATCACTAAAATTAATCTACTCAGCATATTTGACACCTTAATAATTTTGACACCAAGTTTTTGTAAAATTAGCAGCAGTGTAAATTTAATGGCAATGACACTATAAAAGAAAAATAAAACAGGCAGTCAAGAAACATTTCTGTGCAATTTAGGCACATCTCTCATGTTTACTGTCATAAAATTTTATGGCTGCATAGAGAAGTCAAATTATCTACAGGAAGCTAAAAATTAATAAATACCTCTTTAAGTATGCAAGAATAGATTAGGTCTTTTCAGGAGAGGTGAAAGCAGCATTAGACAAAGGAATCTACACTCACATACACATATCCCATTCTGTTCCAGTTTAGCCATTGGAGATTTTGCTGTTGCATGAAGCAGGTGCTAAACCAGAACTACAATCTAAATAAATACTTAAGTCATTCAGTTTTATCTTGTTACGGACCTTCTTACTTTTAAGAGGAATACAAAAAGGCATGATGTCTGTGAAGGCTGAGGGTATATGTCAGTACTGGACTGGCCTCTCCCAGTGCTTCCAGCTGGCATAGAGAGAGCAGCATGAGAACACATCCAGTCAGCTGGTCACAGTAAACCTATAGGTCTTCTGGCCCCTCCTGTAGTCTCTGTATGAGCTGGGAGAAAATCCTCTGTGATCTGTCCTATTGCACCATTACGTGTGCTTTCAAAGAGGTTATACATACTTTAAAGAACTTACAGAATAAGTATGACTTGTGTGACTTTCAGTTTACTGTTCATAGTAACAGATTCCTACACAGGATGGCGTGAGATATACAGAGTTTTGTGGCATTTTCAAAAAACATTATCTCAGACCATTTCCATTTGGCAGATGACCAAAAGTCATTTTCATTAAACCTGGTTTGTTTCCTGTGTTTCAGAGGGATGATTCTGGCCATTTTGCATGAACACAGTATGTACTTATGCAAACAGAAATGCAAGGACATAATTGTTACTGTGGCTGCTTAATTCAATATTAGGATTTATAAAAATCTTTCTAGTCTTTGAATATGAAACTTGCCCACTTGAGGAGTGGGTGTTGCAATAACCAGGCTGTCAGTTGTCAAAAGATATCCTTTGGTGCTTCTTTGAAGTTCTCCATCTGATTGCATCTTTGCAGCAATCTCTCTGCCTTTTCCTTCCATTTGCCTGGTCATTCTATGCTATCATAGCATATCCCTTGCTACTTGCATGGCACAACTCTCATGAATCCTCACAAATTTTCTCATGGATTTTGGATTGCACTGCCTTTGGGATCACTGTTTTCTCTACAACAAAAATTAGTAGAACTTGGCTTGGTAGCTGACTTAGCTTAGCCTAGGTGCATGATTCCTCTGTGATCCTATAAACCCTCAGAGCATAGGTATTCTCAGCCTTGTGCTGTCTCCAGGTTTGACATTTTAACCCTGAAGATTCACAGAACTTGCATAAACTAGGCAGGAAAATACTGAATCTGTTTTCGGGCACACTGATTTTAATTATCTTGGGTCTGTCCATTAATACAATGACTGAGTTGTCAATTTGGGTAATTTTCTTCAGCTTTCTTAATGGGACAGTATAGAAGTTTTTGAACATACATCCTGCTTCCCAGTCCAGTTAGAGCATGCTGCCAGTTCAGAGGCATTTGAAGTGGTCACACAGCTACCCAACATCCACTGTTTTTCTGCAAGGGTGAGTTTGGTGCTTTCTTTCCTTTCCCGATTAACAGATATGTATTCTCTTTCAGTCAGTGGCTTTCCTTTCATTATTTTTCTTAAGCACAAAAAGTATCTCTTGTGATTGCAAACAAAGTACAAAATCTGAATCAGAAATTCCCCAGGCGTCTTATGCTTTCTTAATATTTTCTGGTAATTATAACAACTTTTCTTACTATAAAAATTATACATCTCTTTTACAGTGGCATAAATATTCTGAAACATTGTGGAATGAAACAAAAGCAAAGTGTACTGTCACAATATGAACTGTGTAGAGACAGGCAAGGGATACTATATTCAGAATTTGGTTTTGTGACCTGACTTAGAGAATTTTTCTACTTGAAAGAAGAAAAGGTTTGCATTCTCAAGTTTTTAATACATTTTTTAAACCATTCCCCCAGTGTGAGAAAAAAAAAAGAATGGCAAATGGGTCTGTTCATAGTAGCTAAATAATTAGTCTTTCCTGGATTCACTATTTGACAGTATGATTCGTCTTGTGCATTGGAAAAAGAAATTTGCACAAAGACACATATCCAGTGTCTGGAAAGAGCCTGGCTCATTCTTCTTTGTGCCCTCCTTTCAAGTGTTTGTATGCATTAGCAAGAGGCCCTGGTGCCATCTCTTCCCCAGGCCAGAGATCTCAGCTATCTCAGCCTTTCCTCATAGGAGAGATGTTCCAGTAGTTTAATCACCTGGATGGCCCTGCAGTGGATCCTCTGCAGTGTGTTCTTGTCTCTCTTGCACCCAGGAGCCCAGAACTGGACCCAGCACTCCAGGCACAGCCTCACCAGTGCTGAGTACAGGGGAAGGATCACCTCTCTGCATCTGCTGGTGTTACTATGCCTAATGGAGTCCAGGATACCACTGGCCATCTTTGCAAGGCCACGTTCCTGGCTCATATTTAACCTGGCATCCATCAGCATTCTCAGGTGCTTTTCTGACAAGCTGCTTCCAGCTGGGGGGGCCCCACATGTACTGGTGCCTGGGGTTGTTCCTTCCCAAGTGCAGGACTATGTACTTTACCCTGATGAATTTCATGAGGTAATTTTACAGCTCCTTGGCTGTGGTTTATGAAGACTCCTCAGCATCTGAACAAGGAGTTCACATTCTCTCATGAGACAAAGGAACTTTGCATAGCTATAGACCCATACATAGATTTCTACTTAGGCTACCCTTAAAATGATACCTGGGAAGTGGGGAGATGTAAATAGCCTGGTGTTATAGTATTTACAAAGTAAAACTATCAGCCTGGAAGTGGCATAAGGACTTTTTCTGGAGGCTTTTTCTAAGGTACTAGTTAATCTCAGGAAGTGAACACCATATCCCAAAGTGTTAGTGGCCATAAAATTCTCCTCTAACATGATAGAGTCAACATCCTTGGCTACATTTATGGCTGTAAATTAAACAGAGAAAAGCATCAAGTCCTGGCACAAGCTTATTACCAAGACTACTGCCCGATGGAAACTAACTTTCCATGATAATGTCTGGGTGCAGGCCAGGGACTGTTCCCAATAGGCACTACTGACAAAGCTATACTGTTATCTGAGAAGAGAGATTTAACTGTATGGGAGGAAGCCTTTCTGTGCCAGTTAGCCCCAGGGCCAGAAAACCTGACCTTGTTTAGTTTAGCATTACAGACAGAATACTTTGACTGGAAGGCAAGAGGAGGGTAGGACAAAATGCAGAGAGCGCAGTTGATCCGTGGGTGTAGCAGGAGGCATCATACTGTGTGTTCTCAACAGAAGGGTTGAGATCTACATGTGCAGATTATATTTATTCTCAGATGATCCAGTAATGCGCAGATCCTTATGATCACTTAAGCATGGTCTCGGATCCTAGAGGGCATTTCTTTAAAAGATCCTTGCTTAGTTTGGAAAGCCTGAGAACATGAGGATGGCTTCCAGCTCCTTAAAGCAAAAGGGGATCATCTGTTTTCTATGTACACAGAGAACAGAACAATGAGTAAGGGGCTTAAATTCTGTCAAGAAACTCAGCTAGACTAGAAAATCTTTTAATGGCAATGAGAGCAAGAAGTTAGAATAGGCTGCTCAGGGAGATGAGGGAGGATTTGATGCAGTAAAGCTGTGAGAATGACTGAGTGAAATAAGGGCTCCTGCAAGTCTGTTTTGTTGTTTTGGTTTTTTTTTGTCTGTGGGTCTTTACAGACATCTGTACAGACATCTGTAGTGGTAATTTTTAAGATTTGTTGTAGAAATATTGGTTGCAAGGGAGCATCAAATTCCTCCTGCTGTTGTTGCTTGAAAGCTGCATCTTAACAGTGCAGTGCCTGCTTCCTAAGGTACAGTTCTGTAGGCTGAGAAGCCTCCATCCACGACCTCACCATCCAGAAGCTGTGTGAGGACAAACCTAATTTTACACCTAGAGTGTATATCCAAGCTGCTCTTTATACACAGTGCTCCATTTTAGGCCCTGAGCTTTTCAACATCTATATAAATGACTTGGATGGGGGACCGGAAGGGATACTAGGCAAGTTCACAGACAGTAAAAAACTGGGATGACCCTAGAGGGCAGGGAGGCCCTGCAGAGAGACCTCAGCAGCTATAGGGCTTGGCAATCACCAACCTTATAAAGTTCAGCAAGGGAAAGTGCTGGATTCTGCACCTGTCTTGGGGAAAACCTGGATGTGCAGACAGACTGGAAATGAAATGCTGGAAAGCAGCACTGTGGAAGGGGATCTGGGATTCTTGGCCAATGGTGAGTTGAACAGGAGCCAGCAGTGCCCTGGCATCCAGGACGGCCAGCTGTGTCCTGGGGGCATCAGGCACAGCATCACAGCCAGGCAAGGGAGGGGATTGTCCTGCTCTGCTCTGAGCTGGGGCAGCCTCACCTCCAGTGCTGGGGGCAGTTTGGGTACCACAATGTAAAAAAGACATCAAACTGTTAGAGAGTGTCCAAAGGGGGGCAATGAAAATGGTGAAGGGTCTGGAGGGGAAGCTGCATGAGGAGTGGCTGAGGTCACTTGGTCTCTTCTGCCTGGAGGAGACTGAGGGGAGACCTCATTGCAGGTCCTTCCTCATGAAGAGAAGGGGCAGGCCCTAATCTCTTCTCTATGATGACCAGTGACAAAAACTGAGGGAATAGCCTGGAGTTGTGTCAGGGGATGTTTAGGTTGGATATTGGAAAAAGATTCTCCATCCAGATGGTGTTTGGATGCTGGATCAGGCTCCCCAGAGAAGTGATCACTGCACCAAACTGGACAGAGTCCAAGAAGTGTTGGCACAATACTCTTGGACACATTGTGTGACTTTTGGGTACTTGCCTCCTGTACTTCTTAGGGCTAGGAGCTGGACTCAAGGATCTTTGTGGGTCCTCCCAGCTGAGTTACTCTGTGATGCTGTGATGTCTTTAATAGAGATATGCTGTCTTCAATTCTGCTTTACTTCTCTCAAGTTGAAGCCCTGCGTAAGAGTGGCTAATGTCAAGTCAATGCATTGGCAAGGGCAGAGAAGAGGAGCAAAACAAATTTGTGTCATTTGTTTTCTACATTTACACATTTCCTGCTCTAATTTGATTATATTTTTTTCCACTGTGGATCACTGATGTATCTTCTGTTTTTGAAGAATTATTTTCTGTTTTCTTTAGGAAGTCACAATTCTCATTCAGAGGGCAGGACCTCTCAGAGTAGGCATTAATGATTATTATCTCAGTGTATTTCTAGAAAGTCACTTGTGTTACTGATCATAGCCCAAAAGCAGTTTCCAGAATGAGATTTAGTGTCATTCCATATTAGAGATTTCAGTTTTTACTAAAAAATAATGAGATTAAAAATGCACTATCATAACAGGCAGGTTCCTATCACTTCTACAACAATCTGTGGTATTAAAATGATAATGGCTGCATTTTGTGAATTAATTCAGCTCATGTGGCAGGGGACAGTGACTGGCTTTGCCAGAGCTGTAGAGCAACAACTTTGCCTTTGTCCTTCAATGTTGTTAGCCTCCTCATTTGCTTCCTTTAAATTGAGGAAATAATCAATAATACCAGCTGCAGCTGTTTCTATCCCTTTGTCTGCCAGCCAATCAGTTTCAATTGCAAAATCAAAATCACAAAGAAGCCTGCAGTCATGGAATTAGTGAAGCCCAGAGACTTATGACATAATACAGTCTCCAAGCTTTTAAAACTAGAAATTCTGCAATGAGAGCTAGGTAAGTCCTTTTACCTCTCTGCATTCTTTCTCTCTTCATGCAAACACACATGTAGAAATATACATACCCATATCTACCTGTTTTTGTTCTATCCGACAAATGTACATAATATTTGAGAGCTTGTTGGGGTGGGCTTTTTTGTTTTCTTTTCTTGTTTCTTGTTTGTTTCGTTTTTTACAACTTCAAAGAGATGTCTGCGGTTGTAGCTGATGCTTAAAGGGGAAACATTTGGATATTGGACTTCCAAATGAAAACTTCCAAAGCAGAGTTGCATGACAGGATTTTTATGCTGGACTGTTCTACAATAAAGTCACTGTAACTTAAATCATAAATGGATACAGATATACTTATCCACCTGCTCTGGTCAGACACAAATATTCTAGGTGCCAAGTTCTATACCCTCACTAGTAAATATGCTAACCTGGGAACACTTACTTTCTTTTAATACATTCGGCTGAATTTTTAAGACTTGGAGATTTTTTCCGCCTAGTGTTGTGCTGCTCACCTGGAAGTTGAAACACTATACTTATGACCATAGTCATAAAAAGGACTGCTTCCTGGTTATAATACTGAAAGGTAATACAGGAACAGGTTTTTATAGAGGTTCCTAGAACCTGTAGTAGAGGCAAAGAGTAAGCCAGGATTCACTAGCTGTTAAGGTGTGGTTAAGTTCAGCTAACTGAAGGAGAAGTAAATTGATGGCTTATATGTCTTCATTAAAATAGTTTCATGAGAGGGAATGTGCTCATCCTCTATGTGCTCAATATAAATTTTTTTCCATTACATTTGCTTCTAAATGCAATTCAGTCTGAATTTTGCCTTCTAAAGTTAAAAATTTGATCCATAATCTGGATAGTATTTTAAGGAACGCATCAATAATATTCTCAAATCCAAGATATCTGAATAGCATGTCTTACTGTTCCTCTACCAGATCTCACAGGACAGCTTTTGTGGTCATTTATTACACACTTCTCTGCCAGAGAGAACAGAGAAATCTGTGCTAAGGTAGCCCCTTGGACTGCACTCCTGTCTCCTGGTAGTGCTCTATAACGGTACTCAGGAAACTCAGATCTGCACCAGGTGGGAAGCCATGAATACCACCAGTGCCTGTACAAAGTTAAACCACATGAACTCTGGTGTTTTCTGAATTTTTATTGAGAAGATAGATATTTATTCATAAATACAGAGATAGAAGATGAAATGACAATATTCAGCTCTTCTTGAAAATTATTTTCAGACATCTGAAAGTGAAAATACAGTGCCTTTTTTTCCCATGTAGATCTAACAGTATTCACAACTGTTATTGCCAATGACTACTGCAATACATTTTTAAACTGTGAGTTTATTTTTGACTGATATTGTTTATACTGAGTTTTAGTGATTTATTCTTTGCTGAAATCTTTGCTTGTTCTTACTGCAGAACAGTTTCATATGTTAGAGGCAATCTAAAATCTGATAGTATGTGAAGGTTTGTGATTTTATTCACGAATGATTCAGTTAATCTTTGTTCAAATACTGAAGCTGGAAATCCTCAATATAAAGGCCAAATAGTTCTGAATGTTAGTATTGTGTGAAAAATGACTTAGGAAAAATGGATCTAAGTAGCTACTGTTATTTTTTTTTTTTTTTTTAATTTGAATTATGTTCCCTTAATATAAATAAGTTTTCAGGAAACCTTTTTTTTTCTTTGGGGGCATAGGAGGAGTGAAAATATCTTTATAATTTAGTGATTATAAAATAATCTATTTATAACTTTGTAGAAATTATAATACTGTATTATGAGAGCTAGAGAATTAAGGGAACTTATTTCAAATATTAAGTTTCAATAAGTATCAAGAAGAAAACTTTTCAGAATATTTTCAGAAAATGTGAACTAACAAAAATATTTTGTGTAGCAAATGATAAGTGCAAGCAGTGTGAATCCTGTGAAATAGAAAAATTATGTAATCCAGAAATTTGAGGGTTATTGTCACTTGTGTGGTTATCAGTATCTAAGCTCTCTTAGCCTTTTGTATATTATTCCTTGAGAAACATCATTACACTATCTTATGACTTTATTGTCGGTGGAATTTAACATAGCTTACTATAAAAATATTACAGGTACCTTATTCCTGCTGAGTCCATGAACTGTAGGTCTTTTCAGCAAAGTGCTGTATTCTTTGTGGGGGTAGTCTTAGGAAGCAACAGAGATGCTCTCGTCATTGTCAGACTGCTTTGCTGTAGCCATCACAGATTTTCCTGTTACTTTGTCTGTTGCAGCACTAAGAAATGGGGTCTTTTCCTATTTCCAAATTGGAAATGTGTCTTTTACCTCGAATATAATCTTCATTTACATTACAGGTCTTTAACACTTTATCACTTTTTCGGAATTTGACTAATGTTGAGGATTTTAAAGTGGTAAAGATAACAACATACCTTTTGTCATTCTTGTTGTTTGGAGGGGATTTTTTTGTTTGTTTGTCAAGTTAAATGCATCTGATTTGTGCAGACATTTCTAAAAGTGATACCATAAAAATGGGTGTTTCATCTTATTAGTTTGGGTAGAATAGAAACTAATAAAAATTATAATCACTGTGAAGCAAATGCACAGTTCCAGACCAAAACCACATATGACCCAACTGAAGTTTGGTTAGTTGAGCTAGCAAAGCAATAGCTGAGTTAAATCTGAGCCAGACCCCTCTTTTAATGTATACAAATCCTATACCTGGTGTAGCCAAAATTCTGGGAACCCAAGGTCCTTTAATCCCCCATAACATTTGTTAAACAACTCCTTGTAAGTTTGATTTTTCCCTGGGGGAGAAGGGGAGGAGGGAAGCGCTCGCATATATATGCACAATCTAATTCTACAATTGCAAATGCAAGCTTACTTAAGCAAATCAGGAAGGGAGATCTGGCATGTTGATTATTTTAATTGAATTGTTTCCCCAGATCAGTCAAGAGATCAGAGCTTGTTTATTTCTTTTGCTCAAATGGTTTTCTTTATGCAAGCAAAGTATGAGTATTTATGCTTTTACTTCTTCTCTGCCCCTCTTTTACATTACTATTCTTTGTGGGGAAAATTTCTCCAGTTCTTTCCCCTATGAAACTATATACTGCAAAAGCTTCCTTTTGACCAGGTTGCCATCCCTATAAAATGTCTTTTCTCCAAAAGGAGAGGTCTGTACACTGTAGCTTGGAATATATTGCTGTGGGTCTTACTGAT
>VZTT01009673.1:2281-16160 GCA_013400855.1 Buphagus erythrorhynchus
CTAAATACACAGGAAACCTTAGTCTCTTGCACATGTGTGGGTAAAATCCCAAACCTCCTTCCTCACAATGCACAAACAGATTTACTTCTAAACACATGGAAATAAGAAATATGGATAAAACACTTAGGGTATTTTTTAGAGCTTTTAAATTAAGCAAAAAGTATGCCCTTCAGTGTGGCATGTTTTCTCCATCTGTAAAGGTTAGGTCACGTCACAAGAAAGTCAATAATCTGCCAGCAGCATTGCCTACTGGCTTTTTTAGTTGTTTAGCTCAAACATGGATGAAGTACCAGTGGATCCCAAGGTTATTCTACACATCTGAGAGCCCTGTGAGGGATTTAGGAGTAACCTAAGAATAACTTCAAGATTGTCAGAAATAGGAGGTAAGGACAATGTACAAAATCCACTGTTCAGCTTATATTCAGAAATGCTTCTGACACTCCTCATAATAAACACTGGTGCTGTACCAGCTGTGAGTTTGTGCCTGCTGTACTCTCTGGGGAGATTTGGGCGTGGGCTGAAAGAGCAAGTTCCAGTCCCAGAAGAGCATTGCTGCACTAGCAGAGGTGCTCAGCTCAGCTGGGGTAATGTCATGGTGCAACAATGCTGCAGTCACTGTGCCCTGCAGCTGCCTGGTGTATTCCTGTGCTGCTCTGCTGTGTGCAGTGTCAGTGTGCCCTAAAGTAGGTAAGGGAGGATCTTTTGGGTCCAGCATGATTTCTCTTCATTCAGGACAGGTGGGCTAGGGTCAAACAGTGCAATATGACTGTGAAGATTAGGAATTCAGAATATAAAATGAATATTCATCTGCTACCTTACCATCTATTCTTGATAAGTAACTGGGAATATACATGGGGAAATAGAACTGTGAGTACCATGATTTTCTGGTGCTATTCCAGGAATAATATTTTTGTTAGCAAATTCTTTCCCCATCAGCTCTTTATCTCCTTTCTTTCTTGCTTTCTTTCTTTTCCTTCTTTCTTTCTTTCTTTTTCTTTCTTTCTTTCTTTCTTTCTTTCTTTCTTTCTTTCTTTCTTTCTTTCTTTCTTTTTCTTTCTCTTCTTTCTCTTCTTTCTCTTCTTTCTTTTCCTTCTTTCATTTGGCCTAATCTGTCCTTTTAGAAAAAAATTGAATATCATATTTAATATAATATACATACTTGCTAAATATCATGCTCTGAATGTTTAATTATTTTACATGTAGAAGATAGCCATTTGTTTTCTAAACTATTTTGATTAGAGGTTCCAAATGAATAAGTAAATGACATCAACACCACCTCAACAATTATTCTCTCACAGGAACACTGTATCATCTGAACTAGTTTATCATCGGCACTGAAAAAACACCTCATGCTATTGTGCTGAACTCACATTTCTTTTTAAGGGTCTATCCTTAGATAGTCAGCACACTGCACTGAGTGCCTGGAGAATAAGGGATGGATTACATGGATTCTGTTCCTAATGAACACATCCACCTCCATCTGTCTGCTTTCATTTTGACTGAATGAGCTGGCCAAGATTACAAGAAGAATTGGAGCAATGAAAATAAGTCAGTGTTTTCGCAGTTTTCTTGCAAGCATGATGGGAAAATTAGTAAGTGGGAAGTGTCTGTCAGTCTGGTGACTTGTTGTTAACAAAGACCATCCTTCTCAGTGTAGTTATTTTCTTAAAACCCTACATTAAGACCTCAGAAATTCCCTGTTTCCTTCAAAGAAGGAAGGCATAGGGAAGATTAAGTGAGTTGGCAACAAACTTTTGGAGGAATTTTTGAGAGAATGTTACTTCCAATTAGTAAAAGAGGAATTTTTTTTCACAGGAGTCCTACTTTTGAAAACATTATTTGGGAATTGGCTTTGAGATCATGTTTGCAATTTCCTATCAGAGCAGAATGGATTAAATACATTTGATAGTCAAGTGGTGAAAACTATGTACCTGAAAGGAACGGCTGTGTTCAGGCTCCTGATCGTGCACAATATTTCAGCTTCTAAAGAGCTAGGTAGTGGGGTAGCACATGAAAATATTTGTGCTAGAGACACCCATGCATATCCCATCAACCCAGTGACACTTGGAAAGAGGGAAAAGTAATATCCAAATGTCCAGGAAATTAACATAAATCCTGGGTAAAGTTCTGTTTCTTTTCTGCACTCTGAGAGAGAAATGAAATCTGAGCAAATCAAAACCTCCACTTCTGAAATTCTGTTGACTCTGGGAATTTTTTGCTATAGCGTGAAGAGTTTCTACTGGAAAAGACTTACATTGATCTCAGGCTTATTTAAAAATCCTTCAAGGTAGTGGGACTAAGTGGCCCCTGATTTCTGAACCTTTAAATTTGAAACCTTAGGGACAGAGAGATATTTGAAGAGAGGTTACAAAATGATGCTGTAATTTACAAGGCACTTCAAGCTGGAGAGCCTTTATAGTAAAGTATCCTCTGGTCAAAGAAGGGAGCTTGCTTTTGATATTGTTCTGATGCTTATAAAACAACTGAGGTGAAATTCTATGAAATACCTAAAAATACATGTTGGCTGACTTATTTTTTAAACTCTTTCAAAGACTGTTGCATCACTGTGGTTGTAAAATAAGACTCTTAGCAAATTGGCAACAATATCTTTCTTATTCCATCTGTTTTCCAGAAAGTCTGATGATGTAGCTGATAATGATTTAATTTTTCCTATTGAGTGGTAGTGACTTCAGAGAATTACAGGCTCTCCAATGCCAAATCATTTTCTGATGTAAGCTGAAAAGGCAACACTAAAACTAAAGGTGGTAGACTGATTTATACCACAAAAGTGACTAGCCAATATATTCTTATTTCATTCCACTTTTTAATATTGAAAATCTTGAGAAAAAAATCTACTGTGTTAATTTCTTCTGGTGGTTCACAGTGTTATCTCTTATGCTTCTTTATAGAGTTACAGAAAAAAAAATGTGACACAGAACTGTCAAACATTATGGGAATGACACATTCAGGTATTTGTCATTTTGCCTGTATTGATCCATCCTTAGCCTGTCTGATACAATCTTCTTCACGACAGGCAAATCAGGGTAGTACAGAAGAGTCCAAAGGGACTCTAAATGAAGTTTCACTTCTTGTGTTTTTAATTTTCCATGGATGTGCAGGATAAATTGAAGCCATTCAAAATAATTAAGGCAAGCTAAATCATCACATAGTGTAAGTTGCCATATCAGTTGATGTAAATCAGTTTAACTTTGTGGCATCTATTTCCTTCAAGTCTTAACCCGGAATGTATGAAAAAATAGGATCCATAGATGCATGTTTACATGAAAGCTGTGTTGTTACCCAAGATCTGTATTTTGTACAAACAACAAGGAACAAAAGCCAGCCCACTATGGGATGCAAATTGCACTTGAGAAAATCCTTCATAAATTTTTAAAATTCAAATTAAATGTTTCCTTAGAATTATTTTCCAAATCACAATGAATTAATCATTCTTGGGAGTTTTATTCCTTTTGAAACTGACAATTTTTAATGTCAAATAAAGCAAATAATTTATAATACATATGATAATATAAGAAAATATTGGTATTATAGAAATGCAAAACATTTAAATGACTTGCCACAAAGAAAAGATTTTTAATATTTGTCGTACCTGTACCTGAACATTGAAGGTTTCAAGCGTATTTTTGTTCTTAAGCTACTTGTGCTAAGCACTATCACTGTTTGAGGAATTGTTTAACTCAGGTGGGAGAGACATTGACATGCAGGCATGTGCTCTGTAGTTTGAGTACCAGACAGAACAAGACACTTTTTGTCTTTTAACATAGTCCAAAGCACCTGTGTCTGCAGCTGTGGCTCTACCTTGTCTTGTTCAATTCTGTGAACTTTCACATGAAATCTGCACTCTGGGCAGGAGATGTGGCTGGAGGCCTCATTCATTCTCTACTGCTGCTTTCCTGAGAAGCATCCCAGATGGTTTTTTGGTACTCATGGTGTGAACCTCAGCTACTCAGGTACTGAATTAAGTACCCAGGTACTGAAACACTCCCTGTGCTCCTGGGTATCCTCTTATCCTCTTGTGGGCATTTTTAAGCAATCCCAAGAGCCTCCATTTATTTACTTCATCCCCACAATCTGATTGCAGAGCGTGCTCAGAGATCTAGATGTGGTTTTTGCTAACCACAGGAGAAGATAGGATTTGTAGTGATTCTGGACTCAGGACAGGTATCAATTGCCTGCAAGGGAAAAGTGGTCATGAGGCACTTCAGTGTTCATGTTGCTTATGAGATCTCATTCCCAGATGCACAGTAGAAGTTGCCTTCAATTCAAGCATGGGAAAAATTCAAAGGCAGCAACCTTTACAAAGGAAATAGTTGTGCAACTCATCTATTTCTTGTCTATGTCAGGTAATGCTGATCTTTTGTTGCTACTAAGAGAGAATACCAGAAACATAATTTCCTTTCTGTTCAGACCAGTCACAATAAAGAACTAAGTGGTAGATATTTCTGTCAAGGCTGTGATAGGAGAAGAGATCATATGACAGCCTTGAATCACTTAAATCATGTAGGCTTATGTAATAAAGAAGTGGCAGAGTGGTTTTAGCCTGAGGCCCTACAATTTTGAATGAAGAAGGACAGGCATATAATATGGTCAGAAGGAACATTTTTTTGTTAATTCCTAGAAATTTTAACAAAAAATCCAGCAGTTTTTATTGTTTCTGTTAGAAGCTCAGTTATTTCTCAATAAAGCACCCCGGAGATCTCTAGTTTTTGTAAAAGTAAATTTAATGCCTTCTCTCGGTTTTGGACGAAAGCTCAAAAAATCAAGAGGATGCTGTCAGATTCACAAAAAACAGATATATAGTAGGTTTTATTGCTTTTAAATACCAGAAAATTTACATATTGTCTTTCAAGTCTGTGTCATTGTCTTGTATTCATGATCTGTGAAATTTCAGGATAACAAATCTGGGCTCATCAGGTGGTGGTTGTGTTGTCAGGCTCCATGCTGAAGTTCTGGCTGGATACTGCCAACCCTAAAAGTCCTGACTGTTGTTTTTACCTTTTCATGCCCCACACACTGCTGTTTTTACCTTTTCATGCCCCACACACTGCTGACCTTATGCCAATCATGCACACTCTCCTGTTGTTTTCCTTGTCCTGTATTCATTAGTCCCTCACCTGTGCTTCCTTTCCTTTCTTTTCCTGCTAGCCTGTATTTAGCAAACAAACATTCAATAATTTTTTTAAAAGGCCAAGTCTCTCTGGTAAACCCTTTTTCTACAAAGATAAAAATCTCAGGTTGTATTGCAAGACGCTGATGCAAGCCATGGTTTTGTTCATGCTATTAAAATGCTATTCTTTGTCTTCTCAATTTAAACTGTAAGGCTTAAATTCATCTCACCAAATGCAGATGTCTCTAGTGTAAATATTCAGCTCTGAGCTAGTTATCACAGTTTTCCTTTAGAGAGAATGCAGAAACAGGCAACTGTAGACTATGATTCAAATAATTCTTACACAGAGACCCAAATAGACTAGAAATCAGTTTAAATAATCCTGGTATTTTCAAATGACCATAAGGAAAGACAAGGATGTCTCTTGTTTGGAAATGAGTCTCAGAAATTTGATATAAATATCCTACCTTTATTGGCCACTCTTATAGGTAACAAACAGCATGACAGGAAGAACAACAGCCCAGGTATTTTTGTTTATGTGATAATAATCACATGTGAGTTCTATGTGCATCATTACTCCTCGTTGGTCTATTGATGCTTTGGCCAGCCTGCTCACTCCTTCCAGGTTTGTCAGTATCCCATTGTTACCTCAATCTTTATTCCAAAATTAGTTTCTTTCTTTCTCTACTTGGCTCCAGCTTTTCTGAATGCTTGTCTTGAATTACAGCCTTGATGCTTCTGCTGTCTTGTTGTGTGGTGTCAAACTACTCATCATGAAGTGATAAATTCAAATTCACTTGGAGTAGAAAACATTTTATGAAGTAAGGCTGTGATATCCTAAGCTTTCCCTGTATCTCTCTGGTTCAGATAACCATCTAGGAGTTGCACTTTTACCTCTGGAGGTAGTGCTGTGTCCCTGTAAGGAATGCTCACTTCTCTATATATATGGTAAGAAAATTCAAAGGGAATTTCAGGAGACAGAGCAGAGAGTTTAACTGAGGAGAATCTATTGAAGATGGAGCTAGGAGGTATCTGATGACTGGGCAGGCAACTCTAAGCCCATCCATCTCCTGTGAGTCACCTATTTCTTCTCAGATGTATTCCATACAATGCCTTTCACCAAGAAAGAGTTCTCATGGCATGGTAAAGGGCAAAGCTTGTGAACTGCAGGCATAGAAGTGTGGAGACCTTGAAAGGCACTCCCAGGTGGAAAGATACGAGAGGTGTCTCCCTCAGCTATCTCCTTTGGATGATGAATCCTGTTCTATCAGGTCAAGACAACCCTTGTTCAGTTCCTTAGAATGGCCCCCTGCCCTCTCCCTGTCCATCAGCCTTTTGGTCACTCCCACCCTGTTTCCCTGTTGGCCCCTATGCCCTAACCCCCCCCTTGTGACACCCCCATGTCCTTCACCTGGACTCTCAGGCCAACGCCTCTGCTTTTGCCTCCGAGCTCCGGGACCATGCACGCGCGTGGCTGAAATAAACATCTCTGTAAAACCCCTGCAAAGGCCCTTCCTGCTTTTTTACCTGCTCCACCTCAACAACGACCCCAACAACAGCACAGAAGAACATTTGATAACTATTGAAATGGTTTAGACTGATATAATCTACACAAGGATCACATATCATCCACTTGACATACCTATTCTATATGAAGCTACTGCAGCCTTCCTGTGGGTGAATACAGCTCTGAGAGACATGCATGTCTTAGCAGAATTTGGGTCTGTACTTTTAATATTTCAATATGTAATTATAAAAGGGTAATCTGGTAACTTATGCTGTTAAAAAGTATGTTTCAATGCACAGGCTAATGATTATGAATGATAATAGGCTTTGCATGCTAAACAGCTGGCCTGGATTAGAATGTATGAGCAACCTTTAATGCTAGAAGATTTTAGCTCCTATTTCATAGCTTTTAAAATTTATTCTCCACAAAAAAATCACAATTTTTTGTAATTGTTTTTTGTACGAGTGATTTATTTGACTTTTCTACCAACATATTTTGCCTTAGGATAGCCTTGGAAATGAACTGAGTCATCTTGGTGAGTTTTTCCTGATGAAATACCTCAAAATAAATAATCTTTCTAACAGGTTTATGGCATGCCATCTGTACCAAATGCATGTTTATGAAAAAACACTTCAGGCTAAATGTAAAGGCGGCTTGGGAGGTAGAATCTTTAGCAATCTAATAGCCTGAGAGCCAGCCTGAGAGCTGGGTAGAATTCATGGTGCTGTTAGGGGTATAAATTCCTTGTACTGTGTGTGGGGAGGAGCAGGATGCTTCAGACAGCTGGCAGAGAATTCAGGAGAGAGAGTCTGTCTGATTCTGAGGTTACAGTTCAGGACTGCTGGGCACGTCTGCCATATGGGATTCAGAATGTGTAAATTACTCACTGAAGTCATGCATTTAGATGTATAAAGATAGATCAACCTTTGTTTAAAAATAAGACAGGTTGTGGAAATTCAACATTCTTGAAATGGAGATCAACTTTTTTCGTGGTGTCAGTCAGACCAAGGCGTTCATGGACCTTTTGTGGAATGTAACATGACATGTTCATGCATAACAACTCATAACATGGGAAAATAATGCAACAAATCCAAATGTTTGAAGGGATACATTCAAAAATCACAAAATGCAAAGTTCGCGTTAAAAGAGAAAATTTATTTCAGAGTATGACAAAAATGTAGTGTGATAAAGAAATTATTAGTTATTAAAAGAGAATGGCTGGAAGCTTTAAAAGTGGGGGATATACTTCATGGAATGATATTTTAAAATTAAGATTATAAATTTTGCTATGAGATACGATATTTATATATGATAACACTAATCTAAAACATCTGAACACAAAACACTCTGTGTTAGAAAAGTGATGGTGCTTGGAGAGTCATAGACAAGAAGATAATTCTAGGAAACCTAGGAGAGAGAAACAAGGATGAAGGCTGAGAGTAAGAAAGAAAGAATGAAAGAAAAATTGGAAAAGGGACACCTGTGTATGGTAATAAAAGGAAAGGGAAGTGTGAACTTGGAAGGCAGAACAAAAACAGTACAGGGAAGAGCACAGTGAGAGTAAATGTCACTGCCTGCCAGCAAGGTGGAGCTTAAGGGCTTTTCCTGTTTGATCTGTTTTCTGAGGGGTCTCTAGGGCTCAGTGGCTATAATGGGAGGACAGTGGCCTCCATGCCCGAAGAAAACCATTCCATTTTAAGTCCCTATGTTGTATTTGAAGATGAGTGAATATAAAGGAACTAGAACAGAGCAATATAATGGATAAATAAATTATTATTTTTTACTAGCAGAGGGGCAAAAAACCAAAATAACATAAATTATATAATAGAACCTGGAGGCGCTGAGCATGACAGGCTACACTGTGCTTGATATTGCACAGACAACAAGAAGTAGCTCTTTTCCAAAGGACATTACTGTCCTGTATGTACACTCAGTGTGAATTCATTTGGGACTACAAATTGCATTAATCCATAGAGGGGATGTTGGCTGTAAAAGCCTAATGGTGTAATTCCCATTAGAGTGATTGTCTGAGTTGTGTGTGCTGTATTGACACTCAGGCCTACAAATGCAAAATTTTAAATCAAAGTTTCATCTTCACAGAATGCAGTATAAGTACAGTGAAATGGTAAAGCAATAAAACCAGAAAAGATTAAACTCTATATCTTGCAAGCTGATTTATACACAGTTTTCTAAATAACTGACACAAGAACAAAATGACTAGCATGCATTTTTCATGTGCTAAAGCTATCTGTTTAATAGCCTCTTAGAATATCCAGGACCTCTAGCCAAGCAGAAATAAAATGCTGTATTCATTTTGTTATTGATACTTGGGAGAGGAGTGAAGAATTTTAAACAATTTCCTGAATATTTTTCTCGGTGATGTCTGCGAAATGGCATCTTTCCAAGGCTTTGAATTTTATTGCATTTATCAGGGTTGCTTCTGTTAAATTTAGAACTCAAAAGAGTATCTTTTTTTAAGTAAAATTTCCAATAATTTTGGATGGTAAATGAACTTTGACTATCTGCTCTTTTTAGACCAAGACACTGTGGCCCTAATGCTTTCTTTTAAAGACTTTTGTTGGCACACGACATCAATCATAAGAGTTTATAAAGCATAAGAGTTTATAAAATTTAAGGAAAAAAAATTACAAGTGTCTCATACCTTTAAGATTACATCCTATTCCTTGTAATCATCATAACACTAAATTTTTCTTTGAACAGTTTGTGGCAGAAAAACCATAAATTATTCTGCATATTAGGACTTTCAGAAATACCTGCTCCCTTGCAGGTATTTCAGCTTCTCTACCTTCCCACAAGACCTACCAGCCTGTATAATAATTATTTCCTCCTAGCCCCAATTAAGATGTCTTTGCCAGGGTAATTTGCCATCCCATTTAAAAAATATCACAATATAAATGGTAGATGTGAATTTATATAGGCTTAAATACTCACAAATCTAAGCAATTTAGATTCTTCTAAGAAGCTTCCAAAGAAACTTCAGTAGTAGAATATTGACAAAGTATTTTCAGAAGTGGAAAGTGCCTGATGCCTCACTGCTTCTTGGTTTGTAATCAAAGGAAAGATGCTGCTGTGTACTCCAGATTACTTTTAGTCTAGCAGTCTCCCAAGCCTACCTTGCTTTTTTCTCTTCCAGAACAGTTAAAAAGTTGATTGAATAAGTTGTATGCTTTTGAATCACTGGACTTAAAGGACTTCTTCCTGGGGCATTTGAGACTAACTGAGGAAGTCTCATAAAAATCAGATGTTTTACTGGATTTGTATAAAACAGGTAATGTACTAGAAAGCTAGAAATGGCAAATGTATCATCAAAAGGAAAGAAGGAAGGGAGGACTGGGAAGATTAATAGATCAATTACTATAACTTCAACTGTCATCCACAATCAAAGTTTCTGTAAACACCCAGAAAGAAATGAAGAAAATTAGGAGCAGCAAAAATCTGTGTAAAGCAAATTAATCCTTAATTTGTGTATTAAGACAATAACCTTGCTTTCACATCAGTATAGCACTTACTGCATTAAAAAAGCAGGGAGCAGAATTCATAAATCAACATCTGTAAGGTTTCTGATACTAATCAACATGACTTCTATATGAATTTTAAAAACCAAATAGTCTAATGAAAATATTTTTACATATATTCCTAGTTTGGGAATAGATGTGAATATGTACATATTTGCTCAAGATTCTTCACGGCAGAAGAGCAGAAATTTACAAATGTACTGTTATGAAAGACACTTCACCCTCTAAACATATTCAACAAATTTACATACAAGACTCTTTTACGTTTGACAGGATTGACAGAACAAAGGTAATCCTCTGCCTCTGAGATAAACCATTCCTGCCTCCACTTCCTGAAACTGCTCTGGTTCTAAAGCAGCATCTCCTCCTGGGCCCCGTTCTCTCTAAACTGTGTCACCAGGGTTGTCAGTCAAGAGCTGCCCATTGGTTAACAAGAGGTGAAAGAGTTGAGGAGCAGAGGGCTTAAACTGAAGCAAGAAATATTTAAATCAGAAATCAGGAATAACATTTTAACAGCAGGCTTAGGTAAGTGCTGCAAAATATTGCCTGGAAGAAACCATAAAGTCTTCATGCTTGGAGGTCTTTAAGAAAAGGCTACACAAAAGTCTCCCAGATATGAGAGAGATATAGCTGATTTGGCCTTGGGACAGGTCATTAAAATATCTGTTAGGGTCCTTTTAGATATTATTTCAAATATTTTGATTTCTGAGGTTTTGCTTCTTTTTCTGGACAATTTTTTCAGGTTACAGTATTTGAATGCCACCAAACATATATTATATACATCAGGCAGAGGTGACTGTGAAAGCCTCCAAAAATATCATGTAAACTGGAATCTGCATTTGCAGGAAAACTTCCTGTAATCACGATGACAATGTAGCTGTCTGCAGCTACACTAAATTAGAAAAATTCTGCCAATCATAAAAGTGCAATTCAATCCAAAGGCAGTAGGGATACATAGCCATAACTGATGGCTGAGATTTACTTATGTGTCCTTAGAATCTAGTTTCTGCTGGTGGATGGCACAGGAGGAAAAAACATCTAGTGTTAATACAATGCCATATTCCATATGAAAAAAATAATTTGTTGTTCACTCTATGTGAAGTGCTTCTGAAAACACATTGTTTTCCTGTCCTAAGTTTTAGACCTTTGAAACTGGAACATATTATTTTAAATAGTCAGGTAAATTAAAAGCTATTTATTTTAAAACTTCAGACAAAATAATTCTGTGTATTTGCAACCTGGCTAGAAGGTCCCCAGCTTTGCACAGAAAAATACAGTTTTCAACACCAGTCTACTGGAACTGAGGGTCTTAAACATTTCTAAGTCAAATTTGTTTGAAACAGAAATGTTTCTTTTGTCATATAATCACATACTTTGATTGGAAGAATCAAAGAAACATTTAGCTCCAGGGTAATAGTGGTGAATTTGGATAATACCAAATCCTAAGTTTGGACAGGGTTACTTCAGAATCCAAAGCAGGCTCAGAGAAGATGAAGACCACTGGTGAAAGAGTAGTGTGGCTGTAAAAGGTCAAATTAAAATGCATATTGGAATCTACAAACTTGTAACAGTCAGCAGAGTAAAGTAGCTTAGGACATTGCTATCTAAAGTCACTTTGAATTTCTCACAAGCATTGATCATATATTTGATACCATTGGCATGAAAGCTGCTGCTGCTGTCAATTTATAACCCAGGAAATGAAAAAAAAAGTCTTTATGCTGATGAATTTGTTTAGCTGTATATTAAAATATTAATCTCTTATCAACTGCTTATCAGCTGAAGTTTCACATAGCATACAATCTACTTTATGTAATGCTGATTACATAGATATTTGTAATAGCTATACAATATTGAAATGCTGACAAAAATAGCTTTCAATCTACCTGACTCTCCTTGTCAGACTGTGAAGGTGAATGCTCTTTTACCCAAACTAGTTCTGATCAAAACCAGACTGAGGTCAGCTGTGGGACAGGAGATTGAATGGGTTATCACTAATGTCGATTGAGAGTGATTTGGTTCAGCTGCTGCTGCATTTCAAAGGAGCAGTTGGTGATTGTACAACATCAAAGAGCAGGAAGAAGTTTTAAATGAAGCTATAGCTCTTATAACCTTGCTAATGTGACCAACTCCATGTTTTATAAACAGAAGGTCCCTATGTGTTAAAACACCATCTATTAATGGTATTTTTGTTAAAAGTTCACTTCAGTATGATATGACTTGATGTCACTAGTGTTTGCCCCAGTAAACATTGAATATGAGAAAAATTTTAATATTTGACCCCTGATATTACTGGTGACATCCAAATAATTTAAATGAACCATAATGTAGAAACCCTCAGTTACCATTTCACTGTGCAGTAGATGGACCAACATGCACTCTGAAGTGATGACTTTTCCATAATATGTATAGAAATAAGATACTTTACTTTGTATTTAGGTATAACAACCATATATGGAAAATAATGAGCTCAGAATAACATGAAATAATGAGAAATATATTTTCACTTCATTATATTCAATTTCTTACCTCACTGTATAGATATAGTAGTTGGTGGTTTATAGGCTTGAAATTGTATTCAGAGGAAGTTTTAGCATCTCCTATTTTATAATGCAGGAAAGAATATGTTGAAAGAAAAATTATCTGGAATTGAGCCTCATTTCTAATAAAACTATAAGTGAAAACCCAGTTTATTATTTATATTTCACATTTTAATTTGTAGAATAGAATTTTACAAGTATATATAGAAAAGTTCTAATTTAGTGCCATGAATTTCAATTATGATGCTCATATTTTCCATTTTGCTTGAATTTTCTTTTCACAATAATTATGTTGAAGTCAAGATAGATATAGGTCTTATTAATAAACACCATGCCTTTGAACTTATGGGCAATGATTTTGATCTCAAACTCCTTTTTCTTCCAATCACGAGCCATTCTACTACTACCAGTTTGTGCTATGCTTTGCATTAATATCTGAAACATATTAGGTCTTAAATTTTGATCTTTACTTACTTNTAGTTAAGATTCTGCTCATCTAAGTCAAGCTGCAATGACTTTACTCTCCAAATGAAGCACGTGGAAGTAAAAGTAAACTACTATCCAAATAATACTCTGATGCTCAACTCATTGCTTCTTTCTTTCTGCAAATTTGACAATTGGTGGCAGTACATTCAGTCTGCCAGATCCTGTCAGTTCTGAAACCCTCTATTAAAGTGGAAGAATAAAGAAGTCTTTTCTCTATAGCTTTCTAGTAGGTGAAGCAGACAGAGCCCTTCCCAGAGCACTGTGAGACTCACCTTCATGAGCCTGAGTGGAATGAAGAAGGAAGATATTCTTCATGCATCCTTGTTTAGCTTCTTGCTTGATAGCAAGAGAAGGATTTGCAGTCTCAGTCTCTCTCTGAACCACATAATTTGTCTCCAGAATTAGAACTTCCCTGCTGTTTTGTTTTTTTTTTCTTCTCAGAAGAGAACCCTCCAATTATGGGCAGCTGAAGTCCTAGGCTTCCTGCAGTTTCTCTTTAATATGCTGAGTTAGGTTGCCCCAGAGTGACATAAACCACAAAACTCTCGTCTCACTACCCTTGATTACTAACCCTCTTTATATTGTGAAAAAAGCCAAACAAAACCAAATACAACTATAGCTTCCAAATTCATGAGTTAATAATGAATACCCATTTCTCAATTCCCTCAACACAGTTTCTTAGGTT
>VZTT01009674.1:1126-13358 GCA_013400855.1 Buphagus erythrorhynchus
ACTAGATGCAGCAGGATTTTTTTTCTATCCCTTACATTACTATAACTCGTGCTCAAAACAAATTTTAAAATATTGATTTCCCCATTTCCATCCATCTTCATATTGCCCTTGACGTTTTGACCTTCTCAATCAATCCCTAAAAACTTTTAGTTATGTTTTAGCAGTGCAAGACTAACCAGCAGATGAATGGTCATCAAGCCTGGTACAGAAAAGCAATGGATGAGAACAAGCACTTATCTACACTAGCCATTTTCTGTTTTATTAAATCATTAAAGATTTCTAGTTGAGCTACAAATTCAGACATGAATGATAGGTCTCAGTACCATCAAACTATGTGCAGACTGTATTTGTGACGTATTACAGTTGAAAGCATAATCCATGGCACTTTTTAATTTAGTACCTACTGCCTTTCACCATTTTAGAAGTTCAGACAAATACTTGTACTTTAAATTCTTCCACATTTATTATAGTTTCATGCAGTAAACCTACTTCATATTGCAGTCAATACAAATGCATAGTCTTAAATATAAAAAGGACAAAATATAGCATGTTCAAAGAAGCCAGTGCAGACAGCACACGGGTAACCTGGTATTCACCAGCCCAAACACAATCAGAGACTTAAAATGCTCTTGAATTTAAAAAAAGTTAAATTAAAAAAAAATCTGAGACATTTCTGATACTTGATAGTTAAACTAATTTATATCATCTTAAGAATCTAAGTTAATTAGATGAGATCAATACTCAAATTTGCAATATATGGCAAATTTCTGACTTGATTTGTTACAATTAGGACTTAATATATTACAAAATCCAGGCAGACCAAAAAGAATTTAAGGTAACAGCATCATTAAACACAAAAAGGTTTTTTAAGTCTATTCTAAAAAAACAGAAGCATTCTTTCCCTACAGAACAGTAAACAAAGACTTAAACAGGAAATAAAAACAAGTAATTTGGAACACATGGTAGCACATCAAGTGAAGAATTTCTTTAAATTAATTTTCAGATGTACTGCTCTCCATTTTAATTTCCCTTCTCTTTCTTCATAAATAATTTTTGTGATGTTTATTAGTATCAATTATCAAAGTTAAGAGGATCTCTAAATTATGAGTATTTTGCCATCTGAAAGATATAGCTCATATAAGTACAAAACAGGTCAAAACAAGTATTTGAAGAAACTTTTCAAAAAGGAACACTATAAGCCACCCAGCAAAACTATTACAAGAGAATCAACAACCACATGGCCTTGACACAGAACACCATTAAATGCCCCTCAAATTTCACCATCCTGATAGCTGTTTTATCATTAAAAAGCACACTACCACTGTAAAATAAAATACTGAGAAGCAAATGCTACTGCATTTTGTGTAGCAACAAAGAGTTCCTTCTGTACAAATAAGAACTTCCTAGAGCTCACTATTTGCCACTATTTCATTTCCCATCCCATCCTCCTCTATGATTCCCCTTCCCTCTTTTTCTTATTCCTACCTTTTGTTTTTCCTTTTCTTCTTCCCCTCAGTTACTATGCATATCTGTTTTGTCATCTGCTCTCATTTGTTACTTTCTTCCAGCTGGCAGCATGTGAACCCCGGGGGCCAAGGTCCCATTTAGCCATGTCTGAGAATGTCAAGCAATTCTGGCTATGAAAGCCAGCTAACCACCTGGGAGGGGATGGAGGGGGGCTGTAAGTCCACCAGAAAAGCCTGCCCAATACAAGTCAGCCTCCCATCCTATAATAATAACCCCTCATACACAGACACTGGGGCCTTGGAAAATGTCCAAGCTTTCCTTTTTCCCACCCCTCCCGTCTGTTCATTCTCTGCACTCTGGCAAACAGATAAACTGAAGTGGTAGTCAACACTTCGGTACACCTCAAGGGTCTTATCTTACTACCTGAATGACACTCTCTTGCAAACAGATGCCCCTCCAACTGTGAAAGAGTATTCAAAAATGTGGAGTTGTTTTTCTCACTGAAGTAGAGAATGTACAAGCAGGGTTATTAAGATATACTGCAGTGCAGTTTCTAAAGTCAGTTTGCAGCCCTTTTTTGCAGTTGCAAATGCCATCCTTATGCTGGAAATACAATCACTGGTGTACGCACTGTTAACAAAACACAGAGTTTAATAGCCCTTCTAAATTTACTGAAACTGTGTTAGAAGAGTAATTTTAACTGAATCCTTGAAAATGTGTACAGGCTACACATAGTGCTAATGCTGTCATCAAGGGAAATACACAGATATGTTCATCTCACTGTAACAGACACCATCTGTTACACACCCTATGTAATTCAAGCAAAACAGAGGTATGCTGACATTAGTCAGTACATAAACAGCTGACACATCAAAAGGGTATGCTTGCAGACCAAAAGGATCATCTTTTTATTTGCACTATTTCTGTTATGCCAAATTCCAACGTTATTTTTGCCACATTTAAAAGTTCATGGAATATTTAACAATAGCTTGGAATATTTAACAATAAGTTCTGCCCTCCATTACAGGACCAAACATTGTGCAAATATATTGCAGCAACAATAAAGAAAGCACATTGTGCCAGCTCAGTGGTTTTATGGAGAGAAAAAAATCCAACCAGCCAAAACAAACAAACACTCAAACAAAACCAAACAAAAACCATACCAAAACTAACAAAACCAAAACATCCACCAGAAAGCTCCAACACACAAAACGTTTAAACCAGTAGGATACAACACAGGTTTTGTGTTGGAGCCTTTGTTAAATTATGTCCTCAAATACTCCAAAACACATGACAACCTGTTATTATTCATTCTGGAACTGAGCTTTACCAAACAATGTCACAATGTCCTGTGACACAAATCTATCTTGTTCATTAAATGAATTGTATCACTGTTACCATTGTTATACTGTTTAATTGAAATAAGTACCTAAAGCATCCAGCACACATAGAGTTGTACTTTCAGAATTAGCTAAGCAATAGCTGGGCACAGGGCACGCTCTGGTTTTTGGTAGAAGGACAAAATTGAAATTGGAAGCATTTATAATTTTACATGAAAGAAGGAGCCTTATGAATAAAAGCAAACCCAGTGGGCACAGCAGAACATCTCTCAAGACATCCAAAGTAATGAATCAGCCCAAATTAATACCTCCAATTATTCTCTCAAAGTGTGATACATTTATCAGATAGCTCAAAAGAGTTAAAGACACTGTAGCATGAACGTACAAGGGCAACAAGGGAAGCACTCCATATTCTTTTCAAAAGACTACAAAATTAAACATCTGTCAGTATGAAAACTAATTCTGAACTCATTTAGTAAGTAAAACAGTATATTCTTATTATTAATGGATGACTCCATACATACCAATGCAAAACATTCAACTAACATTATGGCAAGTTTTGTGCTATGTAGTGAACTGGAGTACAAAAATGACCATTTTGAATTCTTTATCCTCTACCACAATGCTTTCATACAGTAAATTATATAACAAGCCTTATACCAGATTAAGACACAATCAGTGTCTTCAAAAAAATCTTGAATACATTAATAATAATTATGACCATTAGATGGCTCTGACTCAGAACTTCACCTATTTCCTCTTCCCCCAAGATGCACCAGATAAAACACATTTAATTTGATATTTCCCTCTCCAATTACAACACTGTAAATATAAAGAACTGTAGCAATGGGGAACAAAGAGACATGAGACCCCCTTCATGCATCCGAAGGAAATTGCTTTATTGTAGAAGTCACTCCCTTTTTATACTTCTAACTTCCACCAGACATAACCAAAATGTAACAGAAGGGCACTCATTGACTGCTCCTCTGCAGTCTGCTGTCCATGCATCCTTCCACCCAATCAGCTTCCCGTTCATCTGCTGTCCACGCATCCTTCCACCCAATCAGCTTCCCGTTCATCTGCTGTCCACGCGTTCCTCCTCAAAACTGCCTCTCATCCCCCAAACAACTTCCAACCATCCAGCCTCTAGCTGTGCCTTCCTACAAGGCTTTCTAGCAAACAGAAGCCTTAACCATTATAACAAATACTACCACATATTCCACAAGTAACCATTGATTTTTGGACTTGGATGGTCATGGAAGTCTCTTTGTTCATTTGTTTATTTTCAGTGAACAGAAATATTTCACTCGGATCTTTTCAGCAATTTATTAGCTAAAAAGGATGAATTAATGACTTTCTTATTCTTTCTGAGTCTAACGTTTTGAATAGCCTGCATTTATGTCTTAAAAATATTCATCTACCCTTTATCACAGAAGTGTCAGGGTTGGAAGGGACACCTGGAAATCACCCAGTCTAACACCTCCACCATGGCAGGGCCACCTGAAGCAGGTGATAAAGGAATGTGTCCAGGTGGGGCTGGAATGTGTCCAGAAGGGGAGACTCTACACTCTCCCTTGACAGCTCTGCCACCCTCAGTGTAAAGAAATCTTTCCACACATTGACGTGTAAATTCTTGTGGTTTAATTTACAGCCACTGCTCCTCGTCCTACCACTGGGTACCCTGGAAAGCGTCTGGCACCATCCTCTTGGCATCACCTGTGGGATTTTTGTATGTATACATTACTTAATCATATTTTTCTGAACTTTTCATGTACCCAAATTTCTCTAATGCTAACTTCTCAGAGATGCCTAGAGGATTTTAGTGTTCCTAATAAAACTTGTTTTATTTTAACACTGCGAAGAGTTATTTAGCTTTGTAGTGGGGAAAAAAAATACTGCACGGTAAACAAAGCTAGCTCAACATTAGCTTCTTTGTTTATAAAATGTGGGCCATTTTTGGTGTCTCTTTGCCATTATTTTTGTTTGGTTTTAGGTAAGCTGGAGCTAAAAAATCTACGAAGTAGCTGTAGTAACATCTATATGGATGCAAAGAAAAAAATTAAAGTAAAAAAAATAAATAAAAGATAAATAGTCCATCTCCTACACACAGGTCTTGCACTACTTTTATTCAGATGGTTGCAAATCCAGACAGGGTATAAAACAAATGTAGGAAGACATTTTTATTTTGACTAAGGTTTTACTTTTTGCCAATTGGAACGTTAAGCTTTCAGAAGATAAACACATCACCTGAAGCTACATGTTAAATGATAAATCTGTTAGAGAACAAAAAACATAGGCAAAATGTAATAGAGTTTTAAATTTTTAGGTCAAAGTGATGACTAGGAGGACTCAGATGGCTCTGCAGTTGAAGCTTTATTATACTTTACTGCTCACAGAAATGTTAAAGGTGCCATTTTATTTAATAATAAAAACAACAGAAATAACAAAAGAAAGAAGTAGCAAAGGCATAGCAAAATCATTCCCATTTATCTAGACTGCAGCAGGATGAAAATCATACATGACTTTCTCTCTGAATACAAAAATTCAAAATTCTGAACTTTTTGTGTGGATTTGTAGTTATTTTTCTTCATCTCAGAGATGAAAAGAACAAACTGAGCTAAATATGATTTTTCTCTAAAAGATATTTGAATACTAGTTACTCATTGCAATTATTGTGTGAGCTTTATTTTGATTTTAAACCACGTGGTCACTTGAAAGGGAAGACTCATAGATCAATTAATGCAAGTATAAAGCTTGAGAAGCTGCATGAAAGCTGAGATCTAGAAGAAAAGGCCTGCCATAAAAGCAGAGAATGAGCTCAGAACACCAGGCTGTTTTTTTTTCCATAGTAACAGTATAAATATTACAGAGCTGCACAGGACATTTCAATTTTGCTTAGTCAATACTGAATTATGTAAAACTTTTTGAGCTGACAATAAAACTGCCAGAGTATTTTTTAATTAGGTTTCTTTTTTTAAAATTTATTTTAAGTTATCAAGGAAGATTATGCACCTTTTTACTCCCTGAAATACCTGGAAATATACACACAGTAACAATTTCAGATTTAACAAAAACCACAAAACATATTCATTAAGACAAAAATATCCTATATTCTACTCTTGTTAGACTCCACCTGTACTGCTGTATCCAGCTCTGAGGTCCCAGCACAGGAAGGACATGAACATCTTGGAGTGAGTCCAGAGTAGGGATGATCAGAGGGATGGAGCACCTCTGCTACAAGGGAAGACTGAGAGAATGGGGATTGTTCATCCTAGAAAAGAAAGGGCTTTGGGGTGACTTCTACCTGAAGGGTAGCCCACCAGAAAGATGTAGAGAGACTATTTACAACACCATGGAATGACGGGACAAGAGGGAATAGCTTAAAAAAAAAATAGTAGGTTTTGATCAGATATTAGGAAGAAATTCTTTACTGTGAGCGTGGCGACGCCCTGGCACAGGTTGCCCAGAGAAGCTGTGGCTGCCCCATCCCTGGGAGGCCAGGTTGCACAGGGCTTGGAGCAACCTGGTCTGATGGAAGGTGTCCCTGTCCATGGCTGGGAATTTGAACCAGGTGACTCATAAGCTCCCTTCCCACAGAAACCATACTATAATTCTATGGGGAAAAGAAAAGGAAAAGAGAAAGAGAAGAAGGAGAGAAGAGAGAAAGGGAGGGAAGTGTTAGAAATCTTTTTTAAAATGCAAAGAACAATGTAATTGTTAAACTACAAAACAATTTCTAATAGTTGATTTGACTACTACGACTAATAATAATTTTTTTAGTATATACTCTAAAAGATGCATGGAGATATTCCTCATCTTGCGTGCAGAAGAATAAATTTATAATTTAAATGTGACAAGTATGCCTCCTAATAAAATCATTTTTTATTACTACATAGCTGTATAAGGAAAGTCATCCATAACAAAATTAATTGTAAAATCTACTTAACAAAATAATAAAGGTGGGACATGAGGAAATTATCTTAAGTATTAGGAATTTTGCATAATAAAATATACCAATTTACAGAACTATGTCACAGAACACCATGAAAAAACATCACAGTTACAACATTACTTAGGTTTCATAGATGTGCATATATATGGTAAGTATTTCAGAAGTGGAACACTCTTTGTGGAACACCACGTATGGCTTATCATCACACTTGAAAAGTTTACACGTAATCCCTTATTTACTTTAATGCTTATTTATAACAGTAATTTCTTATATACTTTACAGCTAGTTAATTTTTATATTATGAGTTATAGTAAAAGTTGCCACAGGAAAAAAATTGTATCTACTTGTAGCATATGTGGCTACATCTCTCTGTTTAAAGAAATATAATAGGAAATATTCCAACAATTTAAATCTTAAAAATATTATAATATATATTAATTAATATTAGAATATTAATATGATCTAATATAAATTTCAGATTTTATCCTCAGTCATCAAAATGAAACAGCATTGAAGAACTCATCAGTGAGACCAAGTTAGAAATAGCAAACCCAAGCCCTGAACATTTTACTTCTGATGGGGGTCTTTTGGAGATTTTTTTCAGCTGTGAAGTCCATGTCAGCATTACATAGCAAAGCACCTTCAATTGCCCTGCAGAAATGGGAAATAAAACTCTTCCCTCTTCCCTTCAGTTTCCATCCTGGCTCATTCACCATAGATCAAAGGGAATGAGCACAACCTGACACACAAGGGCTGGCTCCCCCCGTGATCCGGCAGGTGCGGAGGCTAGACAGAAAGCCTGTTTTCCACAGCCCTCCACCTTGTTTGATCGCTGGTTACTTTTGATCTGACACTGCCCTCACACTAGTAATGACTTCCCCCTCGCTGAACCGACCTCACATCTGTCACCCAGAATAAAGGGTATCACACTGCACCCTGACAAGGCCTATGGCCATGAGATATGCTGCCAGCGACAGGCTCCCAGCTCCCACCATTTCCAATTCAGCTCCCTTTGTTCTGCTGGGTGCTGGGGCCAGGGCACCCGTGACAACAGAAAGGATTATACACCAGCTGTGAGGCTGAGCCTTCATGAATTTATATCTTTTCATCTCGGCTTCATCGTCTCCCTAAATGCAGTGAACTTCTTGGGGGTTACTACAAAATACACAACCAACAAATGTTATGGAAAATTTGTTTAAATCCTCTTTCCCGTAAAGGAAAAGCCAGCATATGTCCTCTAGTTAAACTGAGAGGCACATGTTCCCCCAAATATTATTATTAAAGATTTGCAACTTATGTTGGAGGAAATCATGAAAGGCCAGCTGGTTCATACCACTGGATGGGCAGAGGTGAGAGGAGCAAAGTATGATTTTTGTTTTACTGACAAAAAATGTTTGAGAGTTAAATGAGCGAATTCTTTATATCCACTTTTTCCCTGCAACTAGGTGTTTTGACAGCAGGTAAAAAAAAGTAGAGGAGAGCTTTAAATCAGATCATGTTACTTGGAGAATATACAAAAGAAAAAAGTATACACGTTTTTACATACTACACAATAATAATAATATAAATTTTGGTTTAGCTTTATAATTACATGTGCTATGTTTTTTCAAATTTTAGTGTAGTATATATTTGAAAGACATACAATCTTTTTGGGTCTGGAAGTCCAGTTAAAGAATTGAAATCCATATCACAAAGGACACACTTTTCTACTCCTCTATAAGCACAGACTTGCATGACATGAGTCAGAGCCTAATATTAAAGACTACACATTTAATACCCTAAATAAGAGGTTCCTGACTCCTAGAGAGTGTTGCATGATCATTCTTCAAAATTAATAGGAAGTGAGCATATTAAAAGTATTTGGAGCATATTAAAAGCATTTTGAAATAACTTTTTGAAGACCTAAGTGTGAGTATAGGAACTCAATTATGTAAACTTCTTAACTTCCAAAACTGAAATCAGATATTCTAAAGAGTTGTAGATATAATTAATACACAATTCAGAAATCAGTACCTCCAGTCACTTAATTTTAAACTAAGTTCTGTTGAAAATTCAACTAATTTTTTCAATTATTGTCTCTGAAAAGTAACATTCAAACTCCAGAAGCTAGCTGGCCTCTTTTGAAGCCTGCTGAACTTCTCATGGCAAGACAATTATGCACAGCAATAGAGCATCATAACTTGCTGACATTCCCACATGCATCCTAGAATAATCCTAAAATGAAGAGAAAGAATACATAGGAAATGGGATCTCTCATTTTCAGCTGTTTTCTATCAAGAAACTCCAGGTCACTACATTAGCATCAGAAAGATTTACTCAAGTCCCTCCTTGCAAAAACCGTAACAGTTACAGGAAGTCATGACAACAGATGGATTTGTCAGAATTTGTGCAAGGCACTAATTGGGTACATCAAGGCACTACAATTTCTCCTTAAGGAACACTTCACTGTATTTAAAGAAGCTGGCTACCTTAAGACAAATAATTATTTTAATAGTTTTTAATGTAACTATGGTTTCCTGATAAAAATTCAGCTTTTTCAAATAAAACAATCACATTTTGTCTGACAATTTAGTCTTATATGTCAGTATCTGTCCCTATATCATCTTTGTTCCAAATGGGTTTCTATTTAACCTACAAGTGGGTTACTAGATTAATATAATGGGTAAAAAAATACATCTTCAAAACAAAATAATACAGGGACAACAAGTATACAAAATCATGAGAATTAAACTGGAACAGATCCCTCTCTGATTTGAATTGAAATACAAAGCTGCAGAATTTAGAAGAAAATCATAAGGACGACAAAAACATCAAAATACCTGAGGAAAAGAAGACAAAAAAGTCTTAAATATTTCTTGGCTTATCTGAACAGAATAAAACAACATGCACATGATTCGAACTGATGACATATCTTTGCATATGGCAGCCTACGTGAAACTTTAAATATATCCTAAATAACAAATACTTCAACTGTTCTGGAATTAAAAAAACAAATCTCAGGCAAAGGAAAAAAGAACAAAACTTAAGTTTAGTAATCTTGAAAGACAATTAAAGTAATAATTAGAAAGACAGCAGATATTTAGAGCTAGACACTTTTCCAGAAACAGATTAAAAGTTGATTGAAATTATAACTTTAATGAAAAAGATGACCAGCTGCAAGGTGCAGTGATACATCTCTCTGCATGAGAAGGTAAGAAGGGGAAAGGAAAAAAACCACAATCCAACACCCCCCATATACCTGCAGGAAGGTACGACTGACTCTGCAGGTCATATCCTACTGAATAATTGCTTTGTGCTGAACAGAGCAGATCTTACTACCAGCTCAGGGTGATACCCCCTACCTCAGGGATTGCTGCTGGTTATTTCTCTTCCCTGTTGATCGAAGTCTTAACACCCATTCTGATGCAAAACAACAATCTTTTTGAAACCTTGTTCATTTTTTACTAGGTGAGGACAGGACACCAGTGTTAATGGTATCAGACAGATAAAGCTAAACAAACTGACCTTGAACGAACTCAGTGTCAGCAAGTGAAAACTGAAAATAAGCTCTGAAAGTACATAAGGCAAAGACAGAAGTGCTCAACAGAAGGAATGCTCGAAGGGAAAAAAAAACATCACTTCAGTCAACTTAAAAGGATTGCAACAACACTGAATAACAACAAGGTGAAAATTATGGGGTTGCATCATAATTGTAATCTACTATCTGAATTTGAAAAGGAATTATGGTCTGCAAAGACAGAAGCCCTTTGCCTCCTTCAAACAGTTTGCAAGAGAGAATAAGAAAAAAAGTCTAAAATCTTTGTGAGACAAATAATAACTTTCAGTAAACATTTTCAATACCACTTGCACTATACAGAAAAAAATGAGTTAGCTACTAAATGACACCCTATTTGTATAACAACTAGGTTAGACTCAATAACAAGGATAAAACCTTTGCAAAATCATTTTGATTTCAGAGGAGAAATTGTAAAGAAAAAACATGGTTATACAAAAATATAGTTTTATGAGGAATCAAAAATATAACAGCTTTAATGTAATAATTTTTCTTTTTATTTTTAATTAAGGTCAGCATTTAATGCTGCTACTGTTCAAACAAAAGTTCTCAATTAACAGAACAGTCCCATTTTTTTTATTTATCTGAAGCTTTGGAATTCTGGATTTTTTTGCTTGACTGAAGAGCAGGAACAGTTTTCAAAATGATAAGATACTCTAAACCCATTCCACAAGACCAACTTCGATTACAGCAACAAATAAACAGTTCCCCTGAAATATACAATAATTAAGTAGAGGAAAATTGCACCTTTCCTGCCCTCACACCACACTATCGCCTGAAGCAGTCCACGGTGGTCATAAAAAACACATTCTTAATAACAGGGAGAGAATATTAAGGTTGAATTGTCAGCCTCCATCCATCAGAACTCCTCACACATTGGCAATGAGTTGTGCATTTGAGTTGTGCAACTCACAAATAATATGGTGTGTTGTGCCTTTCAAAAAAAACTGACATAGAAGAGGTCTTCACCTTACACAGATGCATATAATTTGCCCCAACTAACTATAAATCTAAATATTTTATCAATTGATATTTAAATTATATACTTAGTATTAAGCTAGTGTTTCAGAGGGAAAAAAAAACAACATAATGCATATGGCATACCAAAGTACCTTTAATCACAACAGTAATTCAAAAGCTGTAGAAAGAGCAGCTATGGGATAGTAAGTAATTTAAAACTTCTCCATCTGTGTAATTCATCTCTAAATAGTCAAAGTACTGATTAAGGCTCATAATTTCACACAGAAATAGTTTCAAGACTGACTGATAAAGACTTTTGGTTTATCTGATAAAAATCACAGTGTTAATATAATAGATTGGATTTCATCAAGGCACTGGAATACATCAGTGCAGCAGTAAGTTCACAGATTTATAAATGATGCACCACCACAGAGTGATCACCTGTCTACTAGTCATTTCTTAGTCTTTACTCTGCTAAACACATTTGTCTTTTTTAAAGAAATTTTTCTATCACTGAAATCCATTGGTAAATGCTTATAAAATGGTAGCACAGAAAATATCTGTGAGAATTTAGACCCGCAATCTATATGGCTGAAGCCTACCTATGGCAAAGCACTTCAGCTAAGCAGTGAAACAGTTTTTCACAGTGTGCTGTACAGCACAATCTGTAATCTTTTCACTGCTAAAGATTAATCCAAAACTATTTTTCATAATTCCTATCCTCAGACTCAATGTCTTAAGATGTGATTTTTCCCCTCCTCCTTTTATTTTCAGGAACCTATATACCAGGGAACATGTTCAAGAATTAATTTTCCCAAGTTAGTCTGATGCTCATAATCTGTTCCTTTTATTCCAGACCCATCTATTACTTTCGTTTTAAAGGCAAGATCATGTGGAGCACAAATTAGCAATCCTCTATGATAAAAATGGCTTACATTCACTGTCAGAAATAATACTAGT
>VZTT01009675.1:0-32901 GCA_013400855.1 Buphagus erythrorhynchus
CTGGGGGCTGTGGGGGTCTAGGGCTGGGGTGCAGGGCTGTGGAAGTGCCAGTGTCCCCCTCCGTCAGCATGGGGGTGTCCTGGCCTGAGCTGAGCCAGGGGGGACCCTGTGAGGTGCAGGACCCAGTCACATCCACATGCCAGGCTGTTGGGTGGCTGAATCTTCCCCCATGCTAAGGCTCATTTCCCATTCCAGCTCTGACTTGTTCTCTTTTTCTCATTTTAATAAAGACGAAAGCATCCGGAAACGCGGCTGCACCCGCCAAAGAGTGAGATCTGACATAATTAAAAAGTGGCTTCAATCAGGCTGTTTTCCTAATGGTTTGTCATATCAGCCCACACGGCCCTGCACCCCCTGTGCTCCCAACCCCCTGAGGCATCATTTACATTTCTTAATAACCCCTCATTAATATTCATGACGTGGGGAGGGTAATAACGGCTGAGTGCACACCACTAATTCAATTTCAGCGAGCCTCAGTGTGTTTAGTTAATCACTGGGGGACCTGGGTTACTCAGTACAATTATTTATTCAGAATTAGATCTCGAGGCATCTGGGTTGAAACCTGAACTTGGAATAAAATTAAACCAGGATTCTCCTCCTCTCCTCCTCTTCCCACCTCCGCTCACATCCATGGTTCTGAGCATCCCCTGCAGCTCTGCTTTGCTGGGATGAGGAACTGGTGTTTCTATGCTGGGACTGTTGCAGTTGCAGGGGCTTCTCCTCATCTGCAGCTCCTGCTGGGTCCTGGCTTCTCTGTGCCCATCCAGGGAAAAGTGTCAGGAAAGGCCTGGGGACATGGTCAGCCCCGAGGGTGGCACCCCGTCCCCTGTGGAAGGTGGGTGTCTGGGAACAGGAAGCCAGGATTTCTGGAGTCTTTGTTCTCCCGACCAAGCCAAGTCCCAGTGTTTGCTCCAGCCTATCCAGAGCCTTCAGCCCCTTACCCAGCTCTATTGCACGTTCCACCTGTGAGAGGCTGGTGCCAGCCCCATGCAGCACCCAGGGCAGCTGCTCATCTCCATCCTTCATTTATTCCATTGAGAGCTTTTTTAACTCTTTGATTTTGCTCCTGGTTTCGCTTTTTAATTCAGTATTTTGTCCCTGTGCTCCAACTCACCTTATTGGATAAAAATTCTGTTATTGAATCCTGCCCTGTAGGACTGGATGAGAATTGGGTTTCCCAGGCAGCAATGTGGTGCCTTGGTTCCTCAAATTCCTGCTTTTGTTTTTCTGAGTGTTCCCCCTGGCCTTTGAGTCCCCTCAGGGAGGTGAACTGAACATTTTCTATCCCTTTGTTTAACAGGAAGCTCGAGGTGAAGGTGCCAGCCTTACTGGCTGTGCTGAGGTTGGGGCTCTTCTTGTCATTAACGATTTTTGCCCTCCCCCAGCTGCTCCCAGAGCTGTTCCACTCAGCAGGAATGAGGTGGAGGGGAAGCGTCATGGCAGGAGCAGGTCACCATATTCTGTGTGACTGTGGATGGTCAGTTCTTCTCCCCACTGCTCTCCATGTGTGTGCTACACTTGCTTGTCGTGGTTATCCCTGGATGGGGTCAAGCTTCCCAGTAGCTGAATCCTGTTCCCAGTATGTGCCAGTACCGCTTGAGGGTCTCCAAATGTGGTGGTTTCACAGCTGGGGAATTATCTGTACACTCAATACCCCAAAGCCAGATAAGCTAATAATTATCTTCTATTTATCTCATCTTTAACATGCAGATTTGTTGAGTTAATTTTGCCGTGACCGATCTCCTGTATTTTCTTGAAACAATGGGGGATGCGAGGACTCCTTCAAAATATTATATATATTTTTTAATTTTCTGAGATTTCTCAAACCAGACTCCTGCTGAGATAACTGCTAATAACCGCGATCATTATAAAAAATTCTTTTAGCTCAAAACTGTTTTTTAAAGCATAGCTGAAATAAATTCAGTAGGATTTTGGCCGAGTTGACTCTCTCCTAATTATTCTTATTTGTTAAATTGAGAAATGCCTCAGTCTGTCGGGGGTTCTGCATCTTGTGGAATTACAGAGCGATTTGTCACGACCTCAGCAAACACAGGGGCCGTCACGTCGCCGCTGCCGCACTCAGAGCGGTTATTGGCCTGTTTTCAAGGTGACAGCGGTTAATGACGCCGCGTATAAATAGAAGTATGCTGTCAATAAACGCCGGCAGCAGCCGCCTGCATTCCCGAGCCCGGGGAGCGTTTGTAGAAGGTTATGGAAAATGTGTCACGAGGAAACGCTGGTTCCCGCTGTCCCGGGGGGGGGCTCTGCTGCGTGTCGCTTCCCCCGGGTGACAGCAGCACCCGGGGCACAGCGGGGACAGAACCCCCGCTCCCGGCGCCACCGTGCGCTCGGGCCAGGGAAAGCCCTTCTATCACCGGGGTGCGCCGAGGCCCCGTCTGCTCCCTGCACCACGTAGCACCGGGGGACAGACGGGAGGTCCCCGAGCCCTGCCCTGGTGGCCCCGGAGGGGCTCACACCGGGGGGCGTTGTTTGCGCCGCTCCTCCCACTCCCGTTCGCGACAGCCCGCGCTGCTTTACGGCAGTGTGGCGCCTCCCACCTCTCCCTTTTCCGGTACGGCCCCTCCTCGCCTCGCTTTCCGGCAGTGTGGCGCCCCACCACCCGGCCTGCGCTGCCTGCCTTACGGCAGGTGTCGCGCGGCCCCGGTGGTTTGCGACAGGTTCCCGGTGGCGGGGCCCGGTGAGTGCGATGGACGTGGGGGAGCTGCTCAGCTACCAGGTGAGCTCGGGAGGTTGGGCTGTGCTGGGAGTGTCGCGGTCCCCTGCGCTCCAGCCGCCAGCGCGGAGGTGCCCTAGTCCGTGGCCCCGCTGCGGCGGCAGTAATGCTGCTTCAGCTCCAGCCGTGGGCCTGGGGCGGCCGCCGTGCGGGGCCTGCCCTGCCGCACTCGGTGCGCTCGCACGGGGTCTGGTTTAAATGCCGCTAAGATTTGGGGGTCTTCTCCCCCTCTTCGGAGCAGCGGTGCCCGGTGGGACCCGGTTAGCGGGGGCTCTGCAGGACCGCGGCTTTGCCGGTGGCGTTTCAGCCGCAGATGGGCAGATTGGTGCCCGCCTGTGCCTGGAGCGAAGCCTGAGCTCGTTACATGGCTGTTCTAGCATGTCTTTATCCCTGCTTTGTGACAAAACCCATTTAATTTCATTTTAATCAAAATATTTTTTAAGAAGTTTTCCTTATAAAAGTTTTCCTTTTTTCGGTGCGTTTTCTTGCCTTGCGGTCACTGATTGCTCGTTGCGTGCAGGTATCAAGTTTATTCTCCCAGGAGCAGATTTCAGGTGTTCCCTGTGAAACAGGGAATGAAGGTATGAGCTGCAATAACATTTTGATACCTTGGCTGGGATAGTGTTGGGCTTTGCTTCAGTTCTCAGCCAGGCTGCAGCAGTGGGGTTTCCCTGGGTGAGGAAAACACCTCGAGACATTATCAGCCATGTAAGCGTGGCCAGGTTTGCTCCTGTGCTGAGAGCACAGAATTCGTTGTGGAACTCAGTGCCATCCTGGTGTGCCTCATTCTGTGGGGCACAGAGGTGAAGGCAGTTTCTTGCTGTTCACTCCATGTTTGTGCTTTGGGAATGTGTTGTTTGGAGATGCTCAGGGAAAAAGGGAAAGTGGCTGTTGGGTTTGAGAAGTTTCTCAGCAGTTTTCCCAATGGTATTGAAGTGTCTTGGGCATGGCTGTGGGAGGAGTCTGTCTTTGAGAGCTGTACTGGATTCGTCCTTGATAATGCCCAGGATGTTTCCTTCTATGGATTGCTCTGTCTCAAACGTCCTTTCACATCCTGCTGTATCCAACAGCACAGCCCTGCTGGTCTGAGATCTTATCCACTTCTGTATTTCTCTATCTTTTTAAAATGTGATTTTTCAATGTCAAATTAGAATTTTAATTTCTTATGTTCCTTTGATTCTTTGGTCTTCTCCACCCCGTCTGGGGGTTAGCAATGTCATCTCTTACATGTCTGAGATGCAGGTAAAAGCACAGAGAAGTAAACCTGAATGAACTTTGTCATTTTTTAACCGAGTTCCAGTTTGAGGTTTTGTTAGTTGGTTTTTTTCTTGCTCTCAGAATGCGGACTCCCCAGGATTCCCTCCACTCTGGAGGGAAGTGTCCATCCACTTTGCTTTGCTCACTTGGATTTTGTACAGCTTTCCTTTGGATGAGCTTTCAACACGGCAAGGGGGTGATTGCTTGTGACAGCAGGGGCTGTATTCTGCCGAGGTAAAGAAATGCTGCTTAGCTGCAGGGTATCTAAATTTTCATTTCATTTCTTGCTGCTGAAATTGTTCTTAGCTGTGGGGAAAGGCATTCTGCAGCTTTCAACCAACTGCTGAAATAGTTCCTGAAGGATTTGTCCTGGCTCTGTGCTCTCCTGGGCTCTTACCTGGATTCAGGTGGTTCTTGTGTCACTAGCTTTAGTGAGCATTAGAAGTCAGTGGTGCTGAATTCTGACCTCCAGAGCTGGGTACAATGATGACTACAGGTGAAAGAAGTGGAGGAGCAGAAGGCAGGCAAATAGCTCTGGTTCTGAGAAGACGAGATTCCCTTCTGTGAGGGCATTTCTGGCTGAGAGGTGGAGAAAAATAGTTGGAAACAGCAGATTTCACTGCCTCCCATCCTGTAGGTCAGGCTCTGCCTTCGGGGAGGGTGGCTTGAAGAAGGTGGCCAGGGGAGGGTGGCTTGGCAGCTCACCCAGCAGCTCCAGCCCTGGGTTTGGGAGCTTCCCTGCTCTGGGCTGAGCTGTGGGCTGGCTCAAGGTCTTCTTGGTTGTCCTCCTTGCAGGGATGGTACCGACTGTTGGGGAGGTGGTATTATGCCTCAGCTCTCTGGTTTTAATCTCTTGCTGCAAATGAATTGGTCTTCTCAACCTCCCTCAGCACAACCCAAAATAATTGCTTTCCTCTTACACTGTTTTGAATTTTCTCCTCTAAATGTGTAATCTGTGCCCTTGCTTCGGCAAGATGATGTTCTCCCTCAGAGCCAAACTTGGCATGGAAGACTGCAGGCACCGTGCCACCAGTTCAGCACCGAGTGTCTGCCAGAACGGGAAAAGAAACCTCTTGCAACAAAAAATACAATTAAACAGCACCTGGCCGTTTATACAAAGCTCAGGAATCCATAAACTTTACGTGTTGCTGCAAAACAGTTGCAGATGGTCCAAAGTGATGATTAAATATTGCTGCTGTTTGCCCAGATCCTCCGTGTTTGGTCTCTGATTACAGAGGGTAATTAAGAGGACAAAACCAGCTCCGGGGCTATTCGGAGTCTTCTTTCAGTTGTCTTGGGAGGGAATAAGGGAGATTATTTGAATTCTCATTAAAGGCAGATTTCATCACCGTGAGCAATCATTTGCTATTTTTTTGATGGAATGTCAGTAAAATCAAACAGCAGAAGGAGCAGTAACTAATGGGGTGAGATCTGACTGCGCCGTGCTGGGCGATCTCCCGTTGTCTGTTGGGGTTGAGTGCGGTGTGTTCTGGGGTGGATCTCTGTGTAACCATGGGGGCACATCATCATTTCTGCTGCTGGTATGGATAATTTAGTGTCAATTTGCAATGTAATGGATGCATCTGATGTTAGGGGCAGCTCAGCTGAGCTGGTTGTTGGCTACTTAGAGCATTATTACCCCAGTAGCTCCTCTCCTGCTGACAGGTAAAACAAGGAGCGTACATTGGCTCAGCTATCTGCCTCATCCCTTGGCTCTGCTCCTGGGAGTACAGCCCTGTGCTGCCAGAGGTGTCTTGGTGCTCTCACAGGGTGGCAAGTGAATCTCTAGTTTACTTCCCAATTTATTGTCTTTGACCACCAAACCAGAGGCTGTCAAGAAAGATCCCTGTCCTGCACCTCCCTGATGTGTTCCTTGGGTGGTTCAGAGCCTCACAAGGGAGGCTGGATGGCACAGGGTTTAATTCCCTCTGAAATTAATAATCCATATCCGTGTGGGTACTGTGTGCACCTGTCATTACATTTGCCTCAGTTTGTGTGATTTTGGATCTCTTGGGTCTCTGAGATTTCTGATTTTCCTGGGGTACCAGTTCTTCCAGTTTTTAGCACTCAGATCCTGCACCATTTAGAAGTGCAGTGTGTCATGCCTCAGGAATAAAAAGCATGGAAAAGTGAGATTGATAGCAGCCTGGTTTATCACAAACATTGAAAACGAAATTAGGAAGTCATTGAAGATTCCTCTGGAGATTAGGATCCCAAACTGACAGCTGCTGTGCTGCTTTCTGAGTGGCTCTTTGGAGCGGGCTGGGATGTGGGCACAGAAGAAGCTGTATCATTTATGAAGATTTATTTCAGATCTCATTAACAAAAAATTTCTGAGCTTCACAGTAACGAGATTACTTACAAAACAGATACCTTAGTAATATGAAACTCCTGAGTATTTCCTGAGTAATATGAAACTACAGAGACATCTCTAAACCTTCCTCGTGATTGACAAAGGCTGAAGCAATCAGGATTCTGAGAAATGTGTGTTCTGATTTTGTGAGGTACTTAACCCTGATATTAATGTGCAATCACTGCTTGGAGGGAGCCCAGGGGCGCTGGCAGATTATTGTGCTTTGATTTAGAACGTTGTTTCCCTGTCCCTAATTGCACATGTGGCAGGCAGTGCTCCTGCCACCCGGACCAAGGGCAGGCTCAGCTTACCTGGCTGTGCATAACCCAGGACCTGTGTCAGGTGTGCTTGGGGAAAGTCTGTACCCAAAGGCTTGGCCCCAGGGAGTGTCAGCTCACAGACAGCACCAGTACAGGAGGACTACAAGAGAAAGGCAAAGATAATTCTCCCATTCCCAATTACCAGCTTCTGTTTACTTTATCATATTTTATAAACAGTAGCTTTTTTTAAACCCTTTTGTATTCATTGGTTTTTGTGTGATGCTATCAGTGTTAGATTTAAATGAAAATGCCTACTGAATAAATTACTGTGAATGCCCTGCATTCAACAGGAACAGAATTAAGCTTAGCTAACAAAACAATTGAAAAAATGCTTTTCTTGTGCATTTTCTAATGAATTCCAGCTTCTTTCCAGATTCACCTTAGCACAACTAAGTAAAAAACCCCACATTTTGTTTATCAAGTGATTAACTTTCTCTTCTCTATCAGAAGGGCAGAACTTGTGCAGATGTCTGTGAAGCTGTGGAATTGGTTAAATAAATGTATTTGGACACAATCTCCGTGTTTGCTGAGAGAAATGTACCAGGCTCAGTGCAGCAACCTATGGGCTTAATTCTTGCTAGTTGGTAACAGTCCTTTGCAAAGCACAAATGCAAACCCAAGATGAAAATCAATGAGCAGAAAGTAATGCCTGCCTTAAATCAGTTGTTCATGACTGTGCATCTCTTGTGGAATGAGCAGGACCCAGGTGTTCCACTCGGGCCTTGGTTTCGTGGCTTTAATAAGTGCTGGTTGGGAACAGCAATGTTCTTAGTGAGGTTTTGCATAACATCAATAAGGAGAGGCAAAGCCTTAATGCCTGCTTAATAGCGTTTGCCCAGAATTCAATTACTGCCTATTGCCAGGCTGCTGGCAGCGTTAATGATCGCATGCGGGGCACTTCCATGATTTATCATAATGATTCTGGTGTGTGCTAGAGACGCCTCCCCCAGCAATGCATAAATACAAAAGAGGGGAAAATAATTGAGATGGAAGCAAGGGTGTAAATTCTGATCTTGAGGATTGTGTATTTGGAAGAAATGGGGAGGTTTTCATGGTGGAGTTTCAATTTAGGTTTTGTTCTGGGATGCAGTCCCTTCCCATGGCACTTACTTTGCATCTGACAGACCCTCAGCTCCCTCAGCGTCTCGTTACACCTCAGGCTTGCCAGGGGCTTTGGTCCTTTTTAATGTTTACAAATAAGAGTGAGGAATGAGATTCCAATTCCAAAATAGGAACATCCATGGCAAATCTCGTTGAGATTTAGATGTAAATTTCAGGATTTATGTCACTAATTGCTTTATTTGTGTTTGCGACATTAATCTGTCAAACATGGTTTAGGATGAGTAAGGTATTACCAAGGAGTGAATGGAAGGACATAGGAAGGGCAGGGCCCTTTGTGCCATCAAGGACATTGAGTAAGGAGTATGGATTTACTGAAGTGTTTTCCTTGGATGATGTAATTTAGAAGAGCACCTTTTCCTTATTCTTTTTATGGGGCTGCTGGTTGCTCAGGGAGTGTTTGAATTATTAGTTGTTGTCAATGACACGTTTGTTTCCAAATGGATCTATGTGAAATTATATTTTAATGTACCTAGAAGATAAGGAATAGGAATCTGCTTAAAAAAAAAAGCCCAATCCACAAAACCCTCCAAGCAAATAAATTTTTCATTTCACAGAATCTCTGGGTATGCTTCCACGTCATGGCTATTGAATTATGAGCTGAGTAACTGCTTTAAAAGTGCATGGAGGCACTTTAGAAGGGTTTTAAGTCAGGACTGTACCATCTATAATGGAAATGGCAGAGAAGATATAAAGAGAAAGGAGACAGATAACAGAGCTTGAGCAGGTCTGCCTGGGAGTGAGCAGACCCAGCTCTGATTTGTGCTAATGTGTTGTCTGGGAAACTTGATTCTGCATCTTCCCTAAAGTGGTGACAAGGTGGTAACCCTGAAAACAAGGTAATCCTAGCCAGCCTGCCATCTGGCCTGCTTCTTAACTATAATTAACTCTTCATGTGCTTTTTGGGGCTGACTGGGGGGGCTTTATTTTTTTACATCTCCTGAAAGCAGTGTTTTCTCCGGAGCAGATAATTTACCAGCTTGTCACTGGTACTGGGCTGTGCCACTGGTGCAGTGCATGGTGGAACTGGAACCACAGCTGGATTTCCTTATGAGCCTGGAAGGTTTATTACCTTCTGCAGCCCAAAGTTTCTCACCTGCCAGGGAGCTGACAGGTGAATTTCCTGACAGGAAATTCCTGTCTTGATGCTCACTCTAGTGCCAGACCTGGCAGGAGAATGCCACTGTCACTTATTTCCTCTGCACCTTTCTTTGGATCAAACATGCGAAGGATCCCAGTCTCAGATAAAAGCATGGCCTGTGTTCATGGAAGCCTGGTGTGACTTTTGCCATTTTAGACAAAGGGTCCCACAGAGCAAAGGAGTAGGGGATGCCTGCCAGGTGATGTTTTATAAATTAAGATGGACACGTTAGACCTAACGAGGTTACAAAATCACCTACCAGGTGACTTGAGCAGTGATGTAAAGTAAAAGTATTTTTGTTACTGTTTTATTATTCTTGATACATACACTTTTTTAAATAGTAAAGAATTAAGATTTGTTTTGCTGTAGTTATAGAGCATAGTGTACTCCTGTTCCAGCTTGGTTGTCCTTCAAAAATATGAGAGACTAAATTTAATATCCTTGTAGTTTTTGAGGGGAAAGTTTTTCCTTCTATTATAAATGCTTTTATCCCTTTCTGCCTGAATGAAACATGGGATTAGGATTAATGGACTTCTTGTCCTTGGCAAATTACCTTTAGTTTTGACAATCAACTAGAAATAGTGGAATAAAATAATAGGTTGTTCCAAGCAAACCATGATGGTTTGGGTGCTGTTTAATCCAGTGCCAAGCCCCTGCAGAGCTGCAGCAAGCAGCAGTCCTCCTTGTCCTGCCTACACTGAGTTGGGCTGATTCTGCATTTACTTGTCAGCAAACTTCAGACAGAAGGATGGAGGTGAAATGGGATGCACAATAGGAAGGAATTCAGTATAATCTTGTATACGTTGTAGGTAAAAAATTATCTTTCCTTGCTGTCTGCTGAGCATATCAGTCTGCTGGCTGTGAAATGTGGGGTTGTCTAAGCTGAGTCAGCAGATGGGGGTTCTTTGATGGGCAGCTGTGCCCCACTGAGCAGGGCTGTTCAGCCACTCCTTGTCTGTGCACTCCTTGTCCTTGCTGTCTATGAAGATATTTTCCCATGAATTGTGTTCATAGATCAAAGGAGGTAGGATGTTGACACAGCTCTTGGCAGAGGCATTCATCTACTCGTGTGATGTTCCACTTCACTAAATTAATTTCCTTTCCAGTTTTCAGAGTTGTTAAGTGTCATGTAAGCAAATCTTTTAAACAACTAGTAAGAATTTCCTTGGTATGGCTTGTAATATTGGTATTCTGCTTTTCAGGGGTCACTAAACACTTGTATTCATTCACCTTTTATTTCTGACTTCAGCCTAACAGAGGGACAAAAAGACCCCGCGATGAGGAGGAAGAGGAAATCAAAGCACGTCGGAAACAAGCCAGTGCCCGAGAGCATGGTCGTCATAGGGAAGAGGAGTCTGCTGCCCTGGAGGAAACTGATGATGAGAAGAAAAAACTCCTTCAGATAATTGAGAGGGATGGGGAAGAGGAAGACGAGGAAGTAAGTCCTCTGGGAAAGGAGAGGCAGTGGAAATAACCAAACACCAAACCCCTTCTCTGTGATTTCCATTTCTTACCATGTAGGTGGTGAGGTTTAACGTGATTTTCCTGTGCTTGTACAGCTTCAGTTTGTGGGTTTGCTTTCCTGCCCTGTGGGGTGTTCATTAATTTCAGATTTCTCAAATATATCAGCTGAAGATTTAAAGCAGGGGCAAAAGGGAGAGGCTTTCAAGTCTAATCTCTGTTTGGTCTGAGAATACCCAAATCACCTCCTAAAGTATATTTTTAAGAAACAGTTTCTGTGTTCTAACCAATTTCCTGACTATTGTTCTCATCAGTACCCCCAACCATGCAGCTTCTCCCCTTCTTTGTAGCTGTGCGGCAGCAGCAGCAAATAAACAAACATTCTTCTGTACAAGAAAGGTCTTGGGTCAGAGGAGGGGGGTGGCAGCTGTCAAGGGTAAATGATTTCAAGCCTTGGAGACAGAAATCCAATGCTGCATTGGCCTTTCTGCCAAGGGCCAAGAAAAAGATCACTTTATAAATGTGACACATGGATTGGTATAAATCTAGAAGATATTTGCTTCCTGCTGCCTGTGTCCTGTTTGATAAAAAAACAAGTGATATTCACCACTGCAGAATCATGTAACTTTGTAAGATATCATTGTCCTTTGTATACAGCATTGCCAGCATCCATTTTTGAGAATCTCTCTCATTTTTTTGATGTTGAGCTATTGCCATGACAGTTGTTGCTGATAGCAGAGAAAGATAATGCAGGATTTCTGTAGCATTTCAGCTCCAGGGAGGATAGATCGAGAGAAGAGTCCTCCTGACTGGCTAGAGTTTGTGGATTCCTGCAGTGTACCAGTCCCTCATCTTTGTCAAGTGGAATCCTCCCAGCCAGACATTTTAAAAGCTGAAAGTCCAGTCTTTCTTTAGAACTCAAATCACTTGTTTATTTCTTTGGACTACAGTTAATATAAGTGCCATTAAAATGCGCTTTGCCCCACTAAATTTGATGTGAAGAAGCTAATCTGTAGGACACTGCAATACTGAATGCAAATTCAATACAAGATGTAAAGCAGATCCTAATGGAGATATTGTAGTGGTATGTGTTAGAGGAAGCAGAGAATCAAAGGAAACAGAGGGAAGCAGTGTCAGCATGTGTGGGTTGAAATCCCACTGCAAGAAGAATGTGCTTTGGGCACTGTAGTATTGATTGGCTGACTGGGGTGGTGACATGAGTGGGATGGCAATGAGACAGGTTGGGCAAAGGAATGTAGGAAATCCAATAATAACTGAATGCTGGGGCTGGTGTTGTTATTGTAATGGAGTTTGCTGAAGAAATGGAGGTTTTCTCTCTTGTACCAGGTTGCTGCTTAGAGTCACTGAGCAAAGAATCTGCAAAAGCAGCAGCAACTCTTGATTTAATCCTGAGCAGGGGATGGGCACAAAACTTGGCTTAAAATAGGAGGGTGTCTGGTTTGGTTTTTGTTTTGAGAGCTTCTCTTAAATAGTGGTTGTAACACAGTCAAACAGAGGAGAGGTAAGAGGTTACCCAGGGAAATCTTTATTATCAATTTTTTAATAAAAGAAGTGCATTAAAATCATAAACTAAGGAAACTGTTTGTAGGTGTCAGGGAGGCAGCCAAGGTTGCATTGCTGCTATACAGCAAATATACAACCCTAGCTAAGAAACACCTTGGAGCATTTAAAAAATAAAGAGAAAATATAGAATAGAATATTGATTTATTTTTTTTCTGTAAGAGAAGGTTTTAAGATACCAGTGAAAGCTTATCCAAGTGAGGAAAATGCAGAAGAATATAAATTCAGGGCAGTTAAATGTAGACTTAAAAAAAGAAATAGCACAAGCAACTTCTGCAGAGAAGCTCTCTGTGGGCACAGGCTATGAGTGCAGGTTTACTCTATGTCAGAAGCAAAACAGCCTGGATGTGTACTGGTGGTGCCAGATTATAACAGGTGTAAAAAAACAGCTTGAGGTCTGAGCTGGAGTGGGTAGTAATGGTGTGTGAGGTGTTTGGCAGCTCTCTGCAGTGAGATTCTAGAGCTGGCTGGAATTCCCAGGGCCCTGGGCCTGGCTGCAGTCCCACCACATTGCTGATATTTCTCCAGCCATCCAAAGCTCACTTTCCTGCCTTTTCTGATTGGTCAGGAGGAACCTTTGGATGAAAGTTCAGTGAAGAAGATGATTCTCACCTTCGAGAAGAGATCCTACAAAAACCAGGAGCTGCGGATCAAGTTTCCTGATAATCCAGAGAAGTAAGACTATGCTTAACTTTTTTTCCTTTGATATCAGGTGTAAGCCTAAATCAATTGCTGGAATATAAAGATGTTTTCAGTTACATAAGGCTTACGTAACAGCAGTTATTGCCTTGTAGTTCTTCTAAATATTATTTGAAACGGACTTTGTTAATTAAAAATGGCTTTGTTGAGATCTGGCGGGGCCAATATATGGCTGGCAGCGCAAAAACCATCATCAGCAATAATTAAAGGTTTCATCCCATCATTTGATGTGAAGGTGTGTGCTTGCATACCAGCCAGAGGTCTATGTGGGGAGGAAATAATTTCGTGTTACCCACTGCTGTGGTGAGCAGAATGGCTGGATGGGCTCAGAGAGCCAGATGTGGTGTTTGTGTTCTAGAAGCCTCTTCCTCCTTTCAAGGTGTTCTATTATTCACATTAAAGGGATTTCTTCCTGCACTTCAATGCCATTATATTTTGTCCAGTTTACTGTCCTTTCCCTTACCCAGCTTATTTTTATGGACTTCAGACTCATACTACCCACATACTAATATGTGCTAGCTAGGGAAGGTGCAGTGCTCTGCAGGATTTATTTTATAAGCAGTTTTTTTCATGTGTGGCTGCAGCATCTTGATTTTAATTTTTTCTTGAAATTCTAGAATTGATTTACAGAATTGGAACAAATCTGCTTATTAACTCTATGTAAATTATACAGTAGAAATCTTTATGCTGCTGCAGGATTAAACTTCAAGGGGCAGGCATAGGACAGGGAGGATAGAAATGCTGGTGCCATGTGCACCTGAGGTGACAAGTACTACCAGGTGTCTCCTTGAAGGCAGTGGTCTCTTCTTGCCTTTTTATTACCCTTTTTTGTCTTGCCTCAGGTTTATGGAGTCAGAACTGGATTTAAATGACATCATTCAGGAAATGCACGTGATCGCAACAATGCCCGGCCTGTATCACCTGCTGGTGGAGCTGAACGCTGTGCAGTCTCTGCTCGGGCTGCTGGGACATGACAACACAGATATCCTTCAGTTCTTAAAGCAGCTCTCATGGGAGAGGCTTTTTACAGACTTTTCTGTAATCCCTCATATCCTCTTTCCCAGGCTCCTGTAGATGTTTTTCTCTTCTTCCCACCACACTGAATTTATGTGTTGGTTTTTCGTTTTTTCCCAGTGAAAGCCCTCTTTGTTCAAGTAATATTGATTCTGATTTTTTTTTCAGTGCTGTTATTCTCTTTCTTGTTTTATGACCCTTTCATCTAGTTTTGAGTGGCAATGTTAGAGTGTGAGCAGATGAGCAGCAGAGGAGAAGTGAAGGCCTGGGCTTAGCAGTGGTAACCTCAGACTCTGCAAACTTTGTCTGGAATAGCCCCAGTGAAAATGAAACTGTTTTACCCCTTCTTGCTGAGAGCTGAGCTGTCAGGCTGTCAGCTGTTTGTCATGGATTCGCTCACCACATGCTGCACCTTAGTTTGTAAATGTGCCCTCTTCACGTGCCCATACCTTTAGTTTGGTGAGTACAGAGCTCAAGGCTGTGGGTGGCCCCTCTGGTTAAGTACATATGCAGAGACAATTCTATTTTCTGTTAAGTCCAGTGTCACTGACCTTGATCCCTCTGTGCTCCTGGCTCTTGTACCTCTGAAGCTCTGAGGGCATCTGAGAAGGAGTTTCCCATTTTGATAGTGTTGATCAAAAACAGTGCCATTTTTTGAGTATCCTGGTGCCTTGATGCTTAGCTGTCAGTTGGGAACTGGCACCATGCCCAGCTCCCCACTGTGCAGTCTATAAAAGCAGACCTCAGCCCGCTTTGCTTGTAAAATATTCTATAGCAGATTAAGCTGAAAAATTGTTACATGATTTGGGAGATTGCCTGTCTATGTCCTGAAAATATCAGTGAGTGGAGGGAGCAGTGAATCCCCGTGGAAAGGTCACTAGGTGTTGACTTGGGACTCAGGCAGTCCTTTTTCCATTTTTATTGATCCATGGCCTTAGGAAGGTAATTTATTCTTTGCTTCTTTATGTGTAAAGCAGGAGATAACACTTACCAGCTTTCCTGAGGTGTTTTGGAATATACAATGTGAAAAAGCCTGTTAGTGCTGCATGTTGTGGTCTGATGCACAGATCTTGGTTTTCTTTTTTAGCACTTTTCTTTATAGCACCATCTATTGAGAATTCATAATTCATTCTTTCTAAGTGGGTGCAGTGATCAGAAGCTAAAACCAAAACATAAATATTTTATTGCATGCCAGTTTATATTAGAGAGCACTGTGTTTGGGTATTTTGACTTGCATCAGGTAGAACCTTGATGTGGTGAATGCTGGTCCCTGCAAAACAGTAAACCCCACAGCTTCCCTTATCCAGGATCTGCAAGGAAATGGCTCTCAAATAACTGTTAACAATTTATGTTGTACAGGGGGAAGCTCCTCCCATGCAAATCCAATTTCGTGGTTACTGTAGTTTAATTATTTATTTTATACCAGACACCACAGACTTGTTCGTACTATACACTTTTATACTGAATTTCTCATTCATAGGGAAAAAAGGAACTGTGGGAATGTTGACTGGGATAGCAGAGCTGTTTTCCAGATGAAGTGCACTGGAGTACAGCTTGCTTTGTCCTGTCAGCCATGGAAAGCTTTGTGCTGGGGTCACTGTTGCTGTCAAAGACTTGTCAGGATTTTCACTGTGAGCTCTTTTTATTTGGTTTGCAACTTGCCTGTCAGTGAGTTTACGGGTAGGAATTTGGCCCGAGAACTGCAATTTTGGGAAAAGTATATTTCTTGTTATAAAACTGCTGAAGTGTTTTGAGCTCCATTGGAAGCAGAGACTGCTGCTGCTCACGTACAGGGTAGAAGCACTATTAAAGTGAAGCATCTAGACATAAAACTGAATTGATACAGCTCAGGTTTTCTAATGATGTTTTGTTAAAACAAATGGGAAAATATTTTTTAAAATGAGTTCTTCAAGGAGAGAACTAAACAAATGGCTCTTCAGATCTGATTTAAATATGGTGTCTTGAGGAACTAATGTAAGGAGACAAAAGCAATGTCCAGGGGGAGCAAATAATCTGCTGAATGATTCATACAGTTTTACACAAAACATGTGAATGGAAGATGATCACCAACAAGATTTTATTAATGAAAGACATGAAAGCTTCAAGCGAGGCTTTGCTTTACTATCTCCTAAATTTTATAGGACAGCTGATACTCTCACTGCAAGCCTCAGCAGAAGCTTCCCAGACAGGAATGCCCTGCATGATGAACTCTGCTGGGTTCTTTGCTGTGCATTCTCAAAAGAACCTGGTTCAGTTAGCTTTGTTGCACCCAAGGGACAGCAGAAATCTTCAACTGATTCCTCCCTGAGCTTTCTCTCCCACGAGTTGATGAAACCTCATTACTTCGATTTGTCCTCATCCATCATGTATTAACCCCCAGACCACCTCAGTGGTCCTCTGCTCTCCCAAGCCCAGTACGTCAAGGTCTCTGTTTTATTGGGAGAGCCCACAACTGAACAAAATATTCTGCAAATTGCCCCACGAGCGCCAAAGAGAAGATAAGAATTCCTTCTGTTGGCTTGCTGGTTTTGCTCTTGCTGGTGCAGTGCAGTGTGTGATTAACCTTTGTCACTGCAGTGACACTGCTGAGGTGACACTTGGCTGAAGTGGCACACTGGTGGCTTGCCTGCAGCTTGTCCAGCAGAAGGTCCAGGCTCTCTCTTGCAGAGCTCACCTCTCCAGCTAGCCTCAGCACATGGCTGAACCTCGCTAAGAGAAGACAGATGAAAATACTTTTCCTGTTGCTGCTTGTGTGTCTGAGCAAATGCACAAATAGGAGACCTGGGAGCTGGTTTGTCAGACTGGGCACTTGAGAGAGATCCATCACAGAGTGGTTATTTAGGACATGCAGAAAACCACGTCTCCTGCTCTGCCCCTGGGACGTGGGCAGGATTGATCAGTGTGTCTGAGAGAATAGGGAAGTGGGTCTAATGAGCTGGAATGCGTCTTGTCGTACAAGGGAGCTGTGCAGCAGGCAGGGGAGCTGTGTGTTATGCAGCCCAGAGTTAATGAGTGAAAATTGGGCTGGCAGAAGCTCTGGCTGTTCCTGCGAGGGCTGCGGTTTGAGGAGTGTGCTGCCCTAATTGGGCTGGGCAGAGGGGGGTGATGCTCCTGCTGCTGGCAGTGCCCTCGTTAGGGGTGTGTGTGTATCAGGTCAGCAGGGCTATCACTGAGAGCAGAATACCCAAATCACATTATTATAACTCATTTCTCTTTGCTTGTGTTCAGTCTTGACAATGTAAAACGATGCCTCATTAGATCAACTCCAGCATGTTTGATTTGAAAAAAATAAGTAACTACCATGAAGGAAACAGTAAAATTGCCTGATACAGTAAGCACAGACTCACATTTGTTTTTATCATTCCTAATTGTTCAGATTTCCTAATTTTAGTGCTTGTGGGGAAGGTCTGCTGCAGTAGTCTGTGTGCTCTTGTGTCTGGTATCCTGTGCCCTGCTGCTGTGATTGTAATGCATTGTATCACCTCACTGGTAATGTATTGCCAGTTGCTTTGGGTCATGTCATGAACACGCTGGCCTAAGAGCCATCTGCTATTGATACTAAATGTGTTTGCCTCCCTGTTGGTTGTCCTTAACACCCAGCACATGTTTCCATAGCTGTGGTTGACTTGCTGCAAGAGCTGACTGATATTGATACTCTCCATGAGAGTGAAGAAGGAGCCGAAGTCCTCATAGATGCTCTTGTAAGTAGGAAACTCCAGATTATTTCAGTGCCTCAACATCTGCCTCAGCCCAGCAATGAATACTGACCCACCCTGCTTTTTGCAGCTCTGGGTGTCTTTGCTGCCAACATCATGATGGAGATAGCCAGGGGAAGCCTGTTCTGAAACTGAGTCCAGTTTCTGGCTGTTTTTGATGATATGCTAGAGTTTGGGAGTGGGTGGTTGCACCATTTGCAGATTGTTGCACCACTTCTTTTTTGGAAGGAACACTGTCATATTGCAAAATTCGTGTGGGCTGGGAGATTTTTTGGTGCAGGGAGGGAGAATGAAGTAATAATATTTGTGACTTGGACAGTGTCCCACTGAAAACAGGAGCTTTGTTTGCATTTCCATTCTTTCCTGTGAAAAAGGGTGACCTGGGTTCACTCATGGAGAGCTGAAGTTTGTGGCAGTTACCAAAGGACAGTGACGCTGCTGTGATCTGTCAGTCTCACCTCTTGCACAGGAGACTGGTTGTCTTCTGCCCAGAAACTCTTGTTTCAAGCCCAAATATCTGGGCTTGAGCTGGGACATCTGTCAGTGATGGTGGGATTTTTTCTTAACAAGAAGTAAAAACTTCGAAGTTTCCATGTAGCAAAGCAAATGAACGTTAAGCTTGGAGGAGGGTCCAAAAGTAAGGATTCCTTTTGGCACAGAGGGTGAACCAACCCAGAAAATTACCTAGGTTGGTAGGAGATACATTGATTGGTATTAAGTGTTCCCTGCACAGTTAATACTCTGAGTACCTCTTGGCCTCTGTGAGGGTGGATTTCCCCTTTTCCCGGTGTTTGTGCTGGATGCCTCCTCCCCAGCTGCAGAAGGGGGATACCAACCCTCCACAGAGGTGATGCCCAGCCAAACATGAGTTTTACAGGTCTGTCCTGCCTTGGAGCTGGTGAATTGGCTGCCTTTGAGAGTCGCTATGGCTGTGTCTGTGTTTGGTTCTGTAACTATTGTGTTGAATTTGAAAGACAGGGAATTACAGGTTTTCTTTTGTTTGCTTTGTTTGGCTGCTCTGTTTTCTCCTACAATCCTTCTTGTCCAGTCACTATAACGTTGCCTTCCAAAGGTTAATGACAGTGCCCAGAGCCCAGTTCCTCCAGCTGCCCTCTAGGCTGTTGTTAATTACTCTGCCTTGGTGAGGAGATTGCTGGGTGAATGAAATGGGAGAGAGGAGCTGCTAGAGAAGATGTTTTCTATAAAATATGTGGAGAGGTAGTAAATCAACTGAAGTTCTTTCTCTGTTTTCATTGTCACCAGCTCACTGATAATAGCCATGTTTAGAGGTTTCATTGTCCTGCTTGAAAGAAACAGGTCAGGCCTATCTTAGGAGAAATGTTTAGATATCTGCTTTTTAGATTACTTTTTTTTTTTTTAAGAAAGTAGGTAAAAGGTTGTAGGGTATTTGAAGATTGGTGCATTTTTTTCTGCAGCAGCCCATATATATGTTTTTTCCACATATTTACTGGGCCCAAAGCTGCATAAGAGTGTTTGAATTGGTAATGTTACTTTGTTTAACTGTTCCAAGCTCATGTCCACAATGTCCAGTTTGCCAGTCAAGCTGTACTCTTTCCAATTCCAGTTTTAAAGGTGTATTTTGGGTATGAGCTCTGTGATTCAGGGACTCCTCCCTGCCTCTGCTTTTCCTTAACTCACTGAAGGCAACTTGGTGCATTCATCTTGAGAGGATTTAACTGGACTTCAGCTGGTGACGGTTCAACTCTTGGGTTTGGATCTGTGGGCGTGAGCATTGTTCTGTCAGCTTTTTGTACCTGTTAGGTGGAAGGTCCAGCAGCAATGTAGGCAGGCAGCAGTGACCAGCTGGGAGTGCAGCTGCTTGCAGAGCTGACAGTTCTGTCTGCAGTGGTTTGTGAGCCTTGTGCTTCAGAATTCAGAGGGGTTATAAATCAGTCAGGCTGGTTCAGGAAATAAGACAAGGTGCATGTTTGCCTCTTGATGCTTTTCTGTTTAATCTGAAACAGAAAAGTTGTTTCATTGGTTAGGAAAAACATAGTGACAGATTTTCAGTATTGTTTCTTATCTCTTTATCTTTTCCATGACCCTGGGGATTTAGGTGGAGGGTCAGGTCGTGGCCTTGTTGGTCCAGAATTTAGAGCGTCTGGATGAAAGTGTGAAAGAGGAGGCTGATGGTGTCCACAACACCCTGGGTAAGTGGCTGCTGCACAGCCCCTTGCTTCTTTCTGTGGTTTGTACCAAGGGGTGTGAGTTATTCCTTCCTTTCCCCCCTCCTCTTTTTCCCTTGGACTGCCAACACTGCAGTACAGGATCTGGTACAGCTTTTATTCAAGCACAGCTTGGAATCACTTGTCCCTGGAGCCAGAGTTTGTCCTTTGTCCCATGGCTGCATGAAAGGTGCTTCTTCCCAAACCAGTTATGTTAGGAGGTGCAGATATACAGGGATCACAGCACTGCACTAGGGGCAATCACAGAGCTGTTTAGGTTGGTAAAGCTGTCTAAGTTCACTGACTTCAGCTATTAACCCAGCACTGCCAAGGCCACCACCAAACCATGTCCCCAAGTGCCACATCTACACAGCTTTTAAAAACCTCCAGGAAAATGCTCCACTGTCCATGTACTTGCTATGAATATATCTGTGAGATATACTTTGTTTCTGTCTTAACAATATATTTAGTTTGCAGGTAGTAAAACATTTGCAGTTCATGGAAGGACATAACTACCTCTCTGCTCCCTGATCTTTGCAGAGTGCAGAACCATTGCAGGGTGGTGCCAGTCAGACCATCATCCACTCCTTGCAATCCTTTGGGATTGTAATTTCCCAGGACTGTAAGGATGAGAGAGACTGGAAACGTGAGGTTTGTAATTTTTGGTGGGGAAAATAATCTCTTTTCTGTGTCTTTCTTCCCAGGAATCGTGGAGAACATGGCAGAGTTCCGGCCAGAGATGTGCACAGAGGCTGCACAGCAGGGGCTTATGCAGTGGCTGCTCAAGAGGCTGAAGGTGAGCTGGTTTCTCACTTTTCCTTCTACAGACCAATTAGCACAAAAACTAGCTTAAGAAAAACCAGTCGTGCTTGTGTGTGTTGTAAAAGCTCAGTTAAGGACAAAAAGTTATAGTTCAGGGTCTATGTCCTCTTTTATTTTAGATACGCTTTGTTCTTGTCTTTATAAATGTCTTGCAGTAGAAATTGTCTCTTTTATCTTTTCATATGATTCATATATGTTGGATTTCCATGTGTGAGATTTGTAGGACTATGAAAGCTGACCAGTGAGAGGGGACACTAGTATTAACTATTTAATGACCTTTGCTTCCCACATTTCTAACACTTCTTTGAGTTTTAAGTGATGTCTGTGTTTAAATGCTGCTGAGAGCAGCTTTTGCCTTGAACTCAGCTAATTGCCTTTTAAATTAAAAGCTTATTTTCATACACTATATCCTGTGACAGCGAGTTACACACTTTAACTCTGTCTTGTGTGAAAAGATGCCTAAACATTCATTGGAAAATGCTGTAGAGAAAGAATGGATAGTTCAGCCCTCCCACAGAAATAGTAAAGGAAATATAGCAAAGAAATTCTGGCTGTTCTCTAACCTGTCAGTAATGCATTAGCACTTCCATGCTTAAATGTCTACATGATTAGAAAGCCTCTGAATTCCAGAAATTCTCCATCAGCTGTGTAAGTGCAGGTACCCCTCTGTGCACTTCACATCCTTGTTAGCAGAAGTAATCTGTAATTTCTCACTACAGGTAGTAACATAATTATGTCCTTTGCTTAAAAAGAAAAAGTGAAGTTAATTTTAGTCTTGGAAGATAGGTACTGCTGCCTGCCTTGGAATTGCTGTGGCAACTGAAAGACTGAGAAACTTGGCAAAGCAAAATAATCTCAAGTAGGAATCCCCTGCTTGGTGCCACAGAATATGAATGCTCAACAGCATTCCAAACCTGTGAAGGGTGTGTCTGTGTTCTCTGTGTTATCCCTGGATTTGGGATGTGGGATCAGGCAAGGCTTTTTCTTGCCTGTACAGGGTTGTGGGGAGCTAATGAACACCTCTGCAGGTGCTTTGGCTCTTTGGTCTTGAATCTCTCGCCCTGACAGATGTGTTTGGGATTAACCCAGGATCTTGGCAGCTGGGTACAGCTGCTGTGGAATGTCTGTGGGATAAGTTTTAAGATCAGGGTTCTGTCTGGGCAGTGATGAGGACATCTGGCACACAGCACAGTGCATGATTTTCTGTTTCCTGACAACATTTCAGGTCTTGCAATTTTATTGTGACTGTCAGAGTTGCCTCAGAAAGCTCAGGTGGAGAGCTCATAGCTCACTTCTGCAAACACAAGCAGGGTTTGATGATGTGTGCAGTCCTGGGAGATCACAATGTTGTTTCCCAGGATTTTCAGGGCAGCAGTTGGTCACCCCATGGCAGAAGCTGGCAGGGCTGTACAGCACCGAGCACCTTCCCCTCTCCTTCATGATCTGTCTGGAGGTGTCACCTGGCTGCTAGAAATACCATCCTCTGCAGAGTGGTTGGGGATCATTTGGAATTAAAAGCTTTATTTAAAGTCAATACTTGGTGGTGTTTGGGGTCTTCCTGCTTTCCATATTTCTGTGTGTTGCATGATGCTTGCACACCATGCTCTGTTCCATGGCAGCAGCGTGGGATGATTGCCCAGCAGCCCTGCACAGGCAGGACTGTCCATCGTGCTGCAGGGAGTTGTGTGTTTGGGGAAAAAAATGGGTGAAAAATGCTATGTTTTAAGCCTAGGACTTCTTTTTCCCTTCTTGAACGGTGGAGTATAAATAGCTGGTAACTGATGATTTTTAAACTTGTTTTATTTTATGAGTCCCTCAATAAACCAGGTTGTGTTATTATCTGATTGGTTAATGTTCAGTCTCTTTCTGTAGATGAAGCAGCTTTGGCAGCATGCAAAAACATTGGATCCAGTTTAGAATCTACTCTAGGATTTTTTTTTTTGGTTCAAATTCAGCATTTTCATTTCATTGTGACTTCTTTAGCATATGTGAGGATGGAGGGAATATCTGAAATGGAAGTTATGTTGATTGTGCAGGCAAAACCCATCTCATGTTCTTCTGACTGTGACACTCTGATCCTCACAGGAAACTCTGGCAGTTATTATATAATGTTATTGTGATGTACGTTCTGAAATTCTGGTTTTGCTGACAGGTGCGGGCTTCCAGAGCAGAAATAAGTGCTGTGCACCCACATAACATTGTGGAAAATATATCACAGGAAAGAGATTCTGTGTGGCAAACAACTGGAGATTGTTCTTAGGGGTTTTGATCCAACTTGCCCAAACCTACTGATGTAGACCCATGTGAAGGATCACAGTGGGCCTTCTGCATGTGTGCATGAGCCCACATGCACCTCCCATCACCCCTATCAGAATTGTTAACTGTTCTGTCACAGAGGAAAACTGCAGAATTACTGCAGTTGGGTTTAAGTGCTGCTCATACATTTGGTGATTTGATTAATGTGTTCTTCAAATCAGTGAGATGCTGAGGGCCATGCCCTGATGGGTCTCTTATTCCTTCCCCCACAGGCTAAGATGCCTTTTGATGCCAACAAGCTGTACTGCAGTGAGGTGCTGGCAATTCTGCTCCAGAATAATGATGGTGAGCCATGCCTACCATATCTCTGTCAGTGAGGGCAAAATCCAGGCTTCTCTCAGATCACAGCAGCCCTTTTCTGCCTCCAGCTCCCCTTTGTTGGCTTAACTCTCCCCCATGTGCTCCCTCGCCTCCACCTTCTCTTTCTCTGCAGCTTTTGTGCTCTGTCAAGCCGTATTGATTTTGTTTGCTGATGTATCAGTGTTAGATGGCTGTAAAATCTGACAGTTAGCTTCATTTTTCTCTCTCTTTTCCCCCTTCCCCCCACCTCCGTCTAGACAACAGAGAATTGCTTGGGGAGCTGGATGGGATCGATGTGCTGCTTCAGCAGTTATCTGTGAGTAATTCCCACATGCCTTCTCTTCCACTGGGAGACTGCTGGGCTGGGTGGGAGGAGTGGAGAATATCTTGGGTACGGGTGCTTTCCTAGCAGTGCTTCATATTTGGTGAGGCATAGTCCCCAAACACCTTCCATGTGGTGTGTCATCCATGGTCAGTGAGATGAATCCTGCTGAGGTACATGGAAATTATTACATTATTATTTCATGGCAAGTTGGAGGTAGGCAGAGTTGGAATTGGTCCATCTTCAGCATGCTCCACTCCAAGCACAGGGCTGCCCACGTTTGAGCTGGCTGAAGGTAGTGTGTTCATAGCTCACCTATATTTCTTCAGGCAGTGCTGCCTGCAGCACTCTCAGGAATGAATTGTGTAGGAATCTCTGATAATCAGCTTATCCAAATACTTGAGTGTGAATTTGCCTTCCCCTTGCAGGCCCTGTGTATTATCCTTTAAATCCTGCACCAGGCTGCTGCACATTTGTGGGTGCCCAGTCAGGGCAGCAACGGGCAGCAGCTACAGGGGATGCAGCAGTGACCTTTGTGAGCACTGCCTGACACCTGGCAGGTGCTGGAGCTTTTTTTTCCTTTTTTTTACAGCCCAACATTTGGGGGTAATTTTGCTTTCTTTGTCATTCAGGTGTTTAAACGGCACAATCCAAGTACAGCAGAGGAACAGGAAATGATGGAGAACCTGTTTGACTCCCTTTGCTCCTGCCTAATGCTCAGCTCCAACCGTGATCGCTTCCTGAAGGGTGAGGGTCTGCAGCTGATGAATCTGATGCTCAGGTACCTCATTAGCATTGTGATTTCCTTTCCTTTTCCTTTTCTTCCTTCCTTTCTTTCCTTTCCTTTTGATGTGTCAACACATGTTCTGTCTAGATATTTGTGGTTTTATTTTAAAACTTCTGTGTTAGGATATTTGTCTGTCTTCTCTTTCTTTTTTTTCAGCAGGTAAGTAAGTTGGACTTTCTCTGACATGGAATCCCATCCGCTCTTTGTCTCTAACTTTATTTCCTAAGAACTGAGGTTGCCATACTGGCTCCTGGAAAGTGGCAGATCTTTCATCTGGGTGTCTGCCACAGAGAATGCTGTAGGTCATGTAAACCCTCTAAGGATTTAAATGATCTCTATGAGGGCAGGAGAGGATCATCTTTGGATGTCTCTAGGGAAAACATTTTTCTTTTCGTTCCTCAGTTCAGGCTCCACTGTTTTGTGTAACCTCTGAGCTGCTGAATTTTTGTGGATGGTGATACAAAAATAACTTTAGTGAATGGGGCATAAGTTTGCATTTCTTGTGCTGTGCTTTGTCACACCCTGAACCTCTGGGGTTTCTCTGCTCTCTCTTCACTTTTCCTTGCTGGCCTGGCACTGAGTTGTGTCTTCTGGGCTGTCTGGCTCCCCAGAGCTGCAGGAGGGCACAGTGGGCTCCGTCTGCCTGTCCCCAGAGTTCCAGGCTGTGTGCTGGTGGGTTAACAAACAGCAGCCAGGAATGCTGAGCTCCTGCAGCTCAGGGCTGGGGAATGTGTGGCAGCAGGGAACTGAATAAATAACCCAACTTGGATTATTCAAATAGGAACACTGGGTTTTCTTGAGGCTAATTAAGGAAAAGCTCCAAAACTAAGAACGGGAGGGAGGCCTCCCTCTGCCTGGAGTCCTAAGCTGCTAAACCAGCCTTGCAGAACTAATTAGTTGGAGTTCTTGTGCCATGTGGGTGGGATTTAGTGTTTGGATTTTTAAGAGCTTTTTCCTCTTTTTTGACTCTACTGTTTACCACTCTCTGCACCAGGATCCCAGCTGGAAAATTATGACAAGAGGAAAATTTCTCCTTGGCTGCATTTTGCCCCCCACAGTAGTTGCAAAGGGGTTGGGAGGGACAGAGTGTGATGGATATGTCAGCAGCAACTCTGTCTGATAGAGTTTCCAAGGCCTCAATCTGTGGATTCTACAGTTTGAGTGGGATTGGTAAAGTGACCGTGGAAAAAACCTAGCAATTCACAGAATTTGCTCTAGAAGCTTCTGTCACTACTGTCCACAGGCACGTACTATACTGACAGCTGATTATTTTATGTTTTTTAAACTCTTCTAATCTAGTTCTAGTGCTTAGAAGCTCTCACAGGTGTTCAGTTTTTCTTGGACAGAGCAACTTAGGTGACCGCAATCTGTTGTAAATAGGGAGTGAATGTGGGTAGTTGTGATCTGGAGCCGTACATCTGTATCTTCTTGATACCTTCATGATAAAGAGCAGAGAGCAGACATGACATTCAGTTGTGATTGACCACCTTGCCCACAAACAAGGCAGAGTATTTTTCTCTCCTGTTGGTGTCCTCTGAAGGCTGGGGGCAGAGATCTGTTATTTTTGGTTTTACTTTGGAGGTGGTTAATCACCGTACCACAGCCTGTGCAGATGGAAGGACAAATAGGCAAAGTTGAAAGTGTATTGACATGATGTGAGATAGATAAGCTGGGTGAGAATAAAGATATCAGGCTTGAATCTCCATTACTGTCGTAGGAAACACAGCATTCTGTGTCTAGTGCTGCCCGATCCATCCAGTCAAGTTGTTCCATTATTGATGGTTGTGCACACAAACCTGCAGAGAGCGGCAGCAGCTTTCGATGAGTATTTAATGGGCTCATGATATTCCTGCAGATAGTCATGAGAACAGGATGGTTTCTGTTGTGCTGAGCCTTAAAATGTGTGGCCAACAACAAAAGGTGATGTTGTATCATGTGAGCTTCTCGTGGTTTATAGGGAGTCAGTGGTAATGCCTGAAAATGAGCCCAGTGTGGGTGATGTTCCTTACGTGCATGTCTGTGGCCAGATGGGTCCTGGACTTGTGCTGTGATCTGGGACTTGATTGGCCCTGAAGGAATTGGGGCTTCACCAAGCAGGTACATGGGAGGTGAGCAGAAAGTCTGGGAGAAGAGCAGATGGAGAGGGATGAAGCTGGTGACAGCAGGAGTGAAGGAGGAAATCTGGAAGTAGAATGAGAGCAGGGCTTATATAATTATTTAATTTACATCTCTGCACCAAGGGAAGCTTGTTTATTTTATGTTGCATCTTTATCAAAAACAAGATGGTTTATTAAGGTAGTAGCCACCAGCAGAAAGTATAGAAATGTCCCTTAGAATTAAACTAAATTTTCTTTTTAGGTCAGGAAGTACTTCTTGGTGCTCAGTCCCTCAGTCTTGCCTTAGTGACCTAACTGCAGTTTAGCCAAAAGAGAGGAAAACAGGCTTGTCCTGTCAGCTTCCTGGTGCACTGACAGGCAACTTACTGCTTTGGCTCTAGAGCTGTGTGGGGTTGGAGGAGATGCAGCCATGCTGCTCCCAGGGGATGTGTCAGGGAGATTCTCTGTTGCTCAGGAAAATGACATGTTTCCCAGCTATGAACTGAGGGGCATGTGTATGCACAGAGACAAATACAGCCCAGGGAGCTCACAGGGACCTGCATCACTTGGGCCACAAAATGTTCTGTCCTGCAGCTATGCTGGGACTTCTCTTGACCCTCAATAAGAGCTTTTGTCTCCTGTACAGCAAAACAGGGTGAACAACTCTATATGGCTCCTTGAAGCTTTTCTGTAGCTATTTCAGGGTATATTTTTTTATGATTATTATAATATTTCTATGTTTTCTTGTCCTGCTGTTCCTAATGACCCCTGGAAACATAAGCTGTCTCTTTACTAAAGCTTCTGGTTAATTAAATGGAACCATTTTATGCACACTTTCCCAGTAAATCTAGTGTTTTGCTTTTACTCGTATTTTGGAAAGGTAAAGGCTATATTCTGCTAATGTGGAAAGTACAAATAATGTCAGCACCTTGATTTTTTAAAATAATAGATGTATCAAGTTGTCTCAGATGTGAAGGTGTTAAAAAAAGGTGAACAGTGGCCAGTGAATAAAGTTGTAATTCAGAGTTTAAATGAAACTGAGGCCCCTCCACATTTGGTGATTCTCATGTTTGCTTGTCTGTGAATTAGTGTTCAGCTAAAAGTTCCCTCAATGAGCACAGATGAGACTAAGATAAACTGCTTGCCCTCCGGCAGAATAAATATTTCAAATAAAATCAACTCCAGACAGTCCAGGCAAGCAGCTATTGATCTCTAAAAGCCTGAACTTAAACCCAATGAATATTCCAGAGCTCAGCCCTGCACAGCCTTCCTAAATGCTGATCAATATGCAATTACTTCCCCTGAAAACATTTCTGGTGTCATCTGGCCTAAGGAGTACTTTATTTTTAGCTCTCTGTAGTGGGGATGTGGGTATGCCAAACCACCCTCCTGCATAGCCCTTGGCTGGTGGGGGGGAACTCAGAGTCCAGCTCCCCTGCTGCCCTCCCACCATGGGGTCAGAAGTGCCTGTGGCTGCACTGGGCAGGGTCTCTTTCAGGCTGGGGTGTTCATATATGGTTGTTTTGGTTTGCCTGTTGTTAGGGGCTCATGAAGTTGGGTATTTGCAGGGAAGTTGTTTTCCACAGCTCTCGGGAGGCTTTGAGGAGCCCCTGCTGTTGGACATGGAGTCCTGGTGGCTCAGTATGCAGCTGGGCAGGATCAGAGGAGATTGGCATGTGCTTGGGGTGAAAGGTGCTGAGGTTTGTTCCTGTCCTGGAGGGAATGTCCTCCTAGGCTGGCCTTTGGGGATACTGGTGGTTTATGTTCTCCAACCTCATGTTAGCTCCTACTGATGTTCACTTGGTCTGGGCTATATTATTGTCCAGTTTTTTAGTTCAGTATCAGTTTTCCCCTGGATGGATTATAAATTCCTCTGGTTTGGTTTGTGAGGTACAGGGCAGCTGGAGATCATTTTCAGGACATCCCTGTGTAATTGGTGTGAGCTACCACCAACAACATTCTGAACTGGCATTAAAGCAGAACAGCCCAGGGTCTGTCTGCCTCCTTCCATTGTGTGGTTCCTGGTGATGGGGTTTCAGTATAACTGACCCAGCTATGCTCACCAAACTTATTCCTTTATTAACTTAAACTATTATTAGATCAAAATCCTGATATTTTTGGTGTGATAGTATTTGCCCTTTGTATCCAGCGCAGCCTCCCCTTCTGTTTTGTGCCAGTGTTTGTAAAGGAGTGAAAAAATCTTCTTCAGTAGCCAAGAAATAAGAAAAAAACCTCATGACAGTAAAATGCATAAAATGAAATAAAAATAGAAAATAAAAAGAAATAAAAGACATTAAAAAGAAGTAACCAAGACAATATTCTCAGCCACAGTTTTGAAAAGAGTTATGGTTGATACAATGTTTTGGCTTCTGGAAGAGAAATCTAGCTTAGAGCTTGTGCTCAGACTCTTCCTCTTGTCCTTGTTGTGTTCCTTTCCCTTGTCTCTTTAAAGTAGAGTGCTCCAAAGCTCCTCGTGTCCCTGTGCAATTTAATTGACCTCTTTTCACAGAGAGAAGAAGATTTCCCGCAGCAGTGCCCTGAAGGTGCTGGACCACGCCATGATTGGACCAGAGGGCACAGACAACTGTCACAAGTTTGTGGACATTCTTGGGCTGAGAACCATCTTCCCTCTCTTCATGAAATCACCCAAAAAGATAAAGAAAGTTGGAACAACTGAAAAAGAGCACGAAGGTAGGTGTGCTTCCAGATCCTTCTTGTTGCCATGGAGGAGGTGAATGGACAGCCAGTGTCTGAAAAGTACCTGCAGGGAGGAGGGAAGGGCAGAGCACCCATCTTTGTAGCTTTCAGGTCTGGGTGTCCAGCCTGCTGCTCCCTGACACAGCTGGCTGTTGAGGGCACACTTGTCCTGCTTGTTTTGGTATCAGCAGCTCCTGGCAATTCCATTTCGTGCGCTGTTAATAAGTTATTTTACTCCTGTAGAGTCTGTTGTTTGAAGCTCTTACTCTGATGCAAAACTCTTTTGAAAAGAGTAATGAGGCAACTACAAATGTCACCTCAAAAGCAGTGTTTTCATGGCTCTGAGCACTGAAGTGTGACTGGCTGAACATCAGGCATTGCAGAAACAAACTGCATTGCTTTTGAAGTTGTTTTTTTTCCCTTTTTATATTTTTTAACTCTCTGCCCTGGAAAACTGCTTTAACAGAGATCTACTGTGGAATAAAACTACAATTACTGTGGGACCTTATGCTGAGCTGAGTGGTCAGTCCCTCCTGCTCCTGGTAACTCTGCCTTTCCCGTTTTGTTGTTGGACTATGTTTTGGAAGAAACTTTAAATACTGCCAGTGATGCTTAAGGTTTTGTGCCAGTTCATTGCTCAGGTCAGTTCTACAAAGGGTGAATATTGTCAAAGGCTGAAGAGGTGCGAGTGGGTCTCATATACACCTAGGATCCATCCTGAACTCCTGCAGCAAGCCAAGAGAAAGTGGAAGGAAATAGCAAAAACATGGGAGCTCTAAGCCCAAATCCCTTGCTTTGGGACTGTCCTGGCAGCTCAGGTGGGACTCAGGTGTTCTCCCAAGGCCAGGAGGGAGGTGCTGTCCCTGCAGAGCTCTCTGGGTGCTGGCTGAGGCACTGGCTGGGACTGAGCAGCTCCTTTCCCTGGCTGAGCTGAGGACAGCAGCTGCTTGTCCTCCCTCCTGAGGACAAGGCATGGGCACTGGCATGGGATGAGCATATGTGTGGCAGTGGCTGCTTTCCTGGCACAGGTGGAGAGCAGGGGCTCACCTGTCACCCAACCCCAGAGCAATTCACACACCTGCTGACAGTTCTGGTCACTTTATGTGCCTTGTGTTGCTTGTCTTGGGTAGATAGATAATGGTGAGGGGGAAATGCTGTCGTGTGGTCTGGGGTTAATTCAGTGGACTTGCAGAGATAGGTTTGGTTTCTGTAGTTTATGTAATAAAATTGCAGGTTTATGTAATAAAATACGCAATTTATGCTTCGATGGCTTTTGGGGATGTTTTGAAATTTTCATTTGCAGTGTGAAAATGAGGTTTGTTTAATTCTTCTTTCTGAGAGAGAGCTTCAGCTGGAGTAGGAGGTTCTGGGTGGAGATCTGAGTCTGTGGTTCATGCCATTGACTTAATTTTTCAGTTTTGGAAAGTGAGCTAATATCTATCTCATCTGCTGCTTCTGAGGACTGCAGTTGATACCTGTGTGCAGTCCTGGCTGCTGTGAGGATTAGTCTGGAAAGCCCTGACAGGGTCAGTTCCTGTCTATTTCTGTGATAGCATGAAAAGCCAATCTGGCCTCAGGAAAATTAGGTGATCCATGCAAACAGGATTTGTATCACACCTCCATCTCATTATCATGCTGAAGAAATGGAGAACATTAAGATGAGTCCAGAAATCAGTTCTATTAAAATAAACTCTCTCTAAAAGGCTGTGGTAGTAAGTCCAATTTTCTTTGTTTTGCATCACTGGGCAGGTGAGTTACTGAATTTCTAACGACAGGAGGTAATAGAGATATTTAACAGGGTTCCCTGGAGGCTGTCACACCGTTGTCCTGACACAGTGTAAGCAGCAGAATGTGTGCTTTTACTCTGCTGAGTGTTGCCCCAACCATGCAGTAGTTGCTCCTGGGGGGGAACATGGCACAGGCTCCTGGATGCCTCTGGCTTTAAAGGAAATGGTGCAGGTGTGGCATGATGGAACTGGTTCCCTCTGTGTGCTGCTTTTTGCTTATCTCTTTGTTTATTGATCAAAAAGAATGCTCGTGTTCAGTCTGCATCTTTTCTCATAAAAACTTTATCCTGTGCTCAATCTGTTTTAAAAAAAAAATAATTAGAACAGTCTTGTATTAGGAGAGCTTTCATGTGTATGCCAAATGAAGGAAGAGATTACTTTAAAGGATTCTTTGGAATGGCTTTGCAGCAGTGGCCTCAGTATTTATTTAAAGCAGCTCTGAGGAGCTCGGCTGTGCTTGCCCTCTCTGTGTTGCTGCTGGGATGGTGTCAGGCTGGGCACTCCATGCTGTGCTGTAAAACAAAATCCTCAGTGGGCTCTGAAACCTGGGGCCTAATTACAGCTGCCTAAAGGCCAGCCTTGCTAAAATGCTCCAGCACTGGATGAGGTACCAAACAGCTCTGCTGAAGGGTTTGTCCTGCCTGTCCCTTTGTGTGCAGTGGCTGAAGTGCCACCAGGCTGGGGGTCCTGGCACCCACTGTGGCTCCAGGTACTTCACCTCTCACAGGACATCCAATGCTCAAATCTCTAGAGCACCAAATCTTCTGTATGTATCTGATGGTTGTAGGAAAATATCCCCTTGTCTTTATTTTATAGCAGTGTTGCTATTTACATAAGAGATAGTCTATAAAACCATGTTTGTTTTATTGTCTCTAAGGCGATGTTCTGAATGTGACAAAATAATAAATACCCTGGTGAAAAAAAAATCTCAATGTGACTTGCTGAGTTTTTATTTATTGCAGAAATTTATAATCCAAATTAAATTTGATAAAAGTAACTTCTCTGTAATGTATTTCTTCCTTTCTAAATGCTAGCATAAAGGTGTCAGTGCTGGTTAGCTACATTTTAAACACTGTCAGTGTTTAAAAATTATTTTACTCTAGGGAGCTTGTGAACAATTTAAATCCAAACTGCATGTATTTATTCTTTATGTACACTATGTAATTAGGAAAAAAGAAGGGGAAAATTTCTTAACCATCTTTATGGATGATCTGAGCCTGAAGATTGGGCCTGTGGTGTCTAACTGAGTGCACATTATCTACACTTGAATTTTGCCTGTGTTTGTACAGATCATTATATTAGGATATTAGATTTGGGAGAAAAAAGTCGTTGGAAACAATTTCCCTTTTTCTGAGGCAGTGAAGCAACTCAAACCAGAAATATTTTGCAGCTGAAGACAGAAATGGCTTAGAGTTTTCCTGTGTCTGCGGGGTTGCAATACTCATATGAGTGCCCAGCTGGTTTGGACAGCCACAAAGAGAGCCAGCCTGGCTGTGTAGGAGGTGCCATGTCGTGGTTGTGTGTTGTGAGCTGGTTGAACAGCAGTGTCCCTTTAGTGTCTGTGATTGCAGGGAATGGACAGAAATCTGCCTCTGGGTGGTTCTTGGCATAAATAGAGGGTAAGATTTTAAATAACACTTCTGTGTTGTGACTTTTGAAATGTGGGGGTTGCTGTATGAGCATCTGCATTCCCGAAACCTTCCTGTTGCAGAGCTGAGGATCAGGGTGTCCCCCTGTCCATGAGGGTGCAGCAGCTCTCAGCACACTCAAGTCACAGCACAGTTGGATGTTGGCTTGAAATTCTTGAACAGTCTCAGTGAAATAAAAATGGAGAAAACACAAATTTCTCCTGAATTAGAGAGTCTAGTGAAGCAATCATAGCTGGCTCGACAGGCTGTATATCCTTCTGCTCTTTCTCAGGATGGTTATTTGCAGTCGAGTTTTGCTCACTTGGAGAGTGTAATGAACTATAAAAGGATGTTTGTCCAATTCATCTTCATTTAAAAGCCTTCTCTTGTCTTAGATGTCAGTTTTACTTAGGAATGCTTAATTTGATAACCTGAGAATTAGTTCAGCCAGTTTCCAAAGGAGAATTCCTATCACTGGGGTGTTTTGCTTGTTTGCCCTCTATCAATAACAAAGCCTCTTTTGGAGATCCTCAGCTACATCCTCCCTTTAAAAACAACAACAAAA